>JAPKLW010000328.1:430452-444531 GCA_026898455.1 Plectranthus barbatus
TATAGTAATAACATATGCATTATAATGAAAGAAATATAATTTTTTATGATGTAATCATTTTTATGTAATGTTTATTTTCACAAATAATACATAGTAAGTATAAAAATTTGAAAGTTACATACATAATTACACCAAATTCAAATAATAAAAATATCTAATTTTATGCTTTTAATCTAATTTTTTTCTCCAAATAAAAGAAATTGGTTATTCTTCATTATAAAAAAAATATCTCATTCGGTTTTTATGAAATAAATTTACTGAAAAAAATTCTTCATGATAATATAAGAAAATAAGGATGTATATTTAAATCCCAATTTCAATTTAATATAAATTAATCATTTATTAATCTTTGGATTATAGGTTAGTAATAAAATTAATCTAAAAATTAATTATCTTATATAAATATAAGGATGCAAAACATATATATAAATAATTAGTAATAATCAATCATATTATAATAATTAAATACTTACCATATTTTTTCTTACTTACCTAATATATCATTAAATTACTTTTAGCAAGTTTTTTGGGGAAAAAGTTTTTCTTGAGGGTTTTGCCTTTTAGTATATATAGATAGATATAGATTTTTTTTTTTTTTGGTATAAATCGTCTTTAGCACTTAATAATATTTTATATAAATAAATTTATGATATTAAGTGGCAAAGAAAAATTTAATAATCATTTTATGTAAACATAAATAAAAACTATTATTATAAAATACATGTAATTAATTGATTATTATTTATGATTAAAAATATTAATTATTTACATATTTCCATAAAACAATTAGTAATAATTATTATGTACTTACCATATTTAATATTACTTACCTAATATATCCCAAGTTTATTTTAGGCAAATGTTTTTGGGGGGAAAAATTTTGGGTTGGGGGTTTTGCCTTTTAGTATATATATATATAGATTAGTATATAGAGATATAGATTTTTAGTATGTGATGCACCCCTTTGTGCTTATATTGATTTAAAATTAATCTGAGTATCATTATTTTAATGAAAATTTCTTCAATAATTGTATATTTGTTAATTTAGATTAATATTAACTTCATTATTTTAAAAATAATGAAAGTATTCAAAATATATGTATATTTATGTTTAATCTTGAATTAACATAAATCTTTCATTATTTTGGAAATAATGATGATATGACTTTTATATTAATCTCCAAGTTAATATAAATTTTAATTAACTCATAAATCTTATTAGAATGAAATATACTAATTGGATTTATATATTGTATTTGTAGAGATGGTGTCTTTATATTTTGTGCCGAGAATGATAACTATCTATAAGTAGATTATATTACTTATCATGTTTTTCGTCGCCAAATATTTTAGTGACCCAAAGATTAGCGAGGGCATCCGTCGCAAAAAGCTATTTGGAAGGATTGTTTGTAATTTACTACGGATTTTACCATCCCAAAAACGCACGATTATTTTAGTGTAGAAAAAAACTCAGTCTTATATTCGTGTAATTTAGAATAATTTGATTATTATAAAAAAAAGCTGATAATTTGTATAACATTTTAAAAAAACATGCATGATTTAGAATGTATTTGAACTTTAAAAAAAAAAACTTGTAAAAATAATTGAGCTGTGTATTTCACAAAACAATTGAGAGAAAGCATCAGCACTGCATGTTAGAGATTACACATTATAAAAGCTAAGACTACTACCAGTAGTATAGAAGAAGATTACTGACGCTTATACCCTCTTCTTCCAACTTTTTCTTGAACCTCTCTTCTTGATATTCACTTGGGTAATCCACACCCAATAGCGATCCCATTACCAGCTCGAGGTCTTCATTCCCGTGCTCCTCTTGAATTTCCATCACCATTCGTGCTACCGAAATCATTAACCCTTCACTGCAATTACTCAAACTTATAGATTGAAGAGTTGGGATTTCTCCCATACCCAAAGGGATTTCATCCAACTTCCACAAACCCCCAATATCAAGATGTTCGAGTACTGGAAAGCTAGAGCTGTCTGCATTCCAGCAAGCTAAATCATCACAATAACTAATTCTCAAAGATTTCAGGCGAGGGAACTTTTCCTCTACGAGGGTCCACTCGGATCCTATGAATGAAATATTCTCTAAATAGAGACATTCAAGGCGCGGCAAGGATCCACCCATCCTTATTATTTCTTCCGAATCAAGATGACAACCATCGAGACGTAGTTTCTTGAGCGTACTTGGCAATTCGAATCTCAAACCACCTTCACACGGCCACTTAGATGTATTATCAAACAATGAGAAGTCTAGTGATTCCAGTTTATGGAAACGTCCAAGATTGTGAAGACAGTAGTATGAGCTTGATCTTAGTGGTTCAAATTCACTATCACGATATTTAAGATACAAATCTTTGATGTTAGGAATTCTTTCGCAAACCTCTTCACTCAGCTTCAAATTCACTACTCCCCTAAGTGTTTGCAGGTTATGCATAACTTGGTCACTTACAAGAGGATCAGGAAGATGAATTCCAGCCACAGGGCTCGCCCCCATGGCCACCTCAAGATTCCTGTTTAGATTGCTGATATAACGACATATCCGGGAATATATTGTTTCCTTATTCGTGAATATTTGGGAGATATCATGCATGATTTCTTTCCTTTATTCTCTAGGGCTCTGTTTGTATTTTATTTCTTTCTTTCTTGTAGATTTCTCTGTACCTACATATACATAGTCTTTGTATCTTGTTTGCGTGAGATGAATAAAATATACATCACTTTTATCATGGTATCAAAGCGGTTTTCGAACCTGCAATAAAATCTTCCGCAAATTTTCTTTGTTCTTCTCCCGTCATGGCGAAGCTCGATGGTGACAAGGCTGGGAATGCCAGCGACGTTATGTCGCCTTACTATATAGCACCATCGGACAATCCAAGCCACGTGTATGTCACAGATCTCTTAAACGATGGCAACTATGGCGATTGGTCGGACGAGATCAGCAACTGTCTTCTTGCGAAAAACAAATTGGGATTTGTTGACGGATCTCTTTCCATGCCCCGAGAAAAGCTCAGCCGAATTGCCTTTATGGAATTGTTGTAACGCCATGGTGAAGGGATGGCTCGTAGTAGCAATGGAGAAGGAAATAAGAAACAGCGTAAAACACGCAAAGACAGCTCGAGAGATTTGGAAAGATCTGAGCGAGCGGTTTGGGAAAGAAAGCGCTCCGAAGGCGTATGAACTAAAGCGTAATCTCACGCTCACACGTCAAGAAAAATCATCTGTTTCGGCCTATTATACCAAGATGAAGAGTATATGGGACGAAATAGACGCTGTGTCCGTCATGCCCAGATGCACGTGCGGTAGTTGTTCGTGTGACTTGGGGAAGGCCTTCGCCGATAAAGTCGAGAAAGAAAGGATATATGAATTCTTGATGGGGCTGGATGATGCTTTTAACACAATCAGGAGTCAAGTCCCGAGTATGAGTCCACTGCCCAGCCTCGGAAATATTTACCATCTGATTGCCGAGGATGAAAGACAAAGACTCATCACCGGAACACGAAGGCCAATAATCGACTGGGCTGCTTTTCAAGTGCAGCGTCCGGTAATTTCTGATCGAAGAGAGGCCAGTAAAGAAGGGACCAGACAACCGCCTCCTCAATGTGGCAATTGTGGCACACGATCGACACCTGTTATGAGATCGTGGGATATCCCGATGACAAGAGAGGAAACAGGAATTGGAAGAAGGATGGAGGGAAGAAACGACAGCCAGCAGCGCGTGCTGCTCATGTTGACACCACAGCCGTCGCGAATTCTGATTCCATGCAGGGATTCACTGCGGATCAATTAAGCCAACTGAGGGATTTTCTAAATAACAGCAGTCAGAGTTCAGCTTCAAGCCACTCAGCAAACATGGCTGGTAAGGATATTGTTAATACCTCTTGGATTATTGATTCAGGTGCCACGGAACACATCACGCACGAGAAATGCCTCTACACCAACTACACTAAGTCCACAACTGGAATCCCAGTGCGAATACCGAATGGGGACGAGGCTTGCGTTGTTGGAAGAGGGAGTGTTAGACTCACAAATAATATCAACGTGAACCATGTTCTTCACGTACCAAGTTTTAGATGTAATCTCCTCTCAGTGAGTCGTATCACAAAGGATTTAAATTATGCGTTGATTTTCCTTCCGAATGGTTGTGTCATGCAGGACTTAGTCTCGAAGAAGTTGATTGGGATGGGTAAGCAGCACGACGGTCTTTACCTTTTGGAGCAAATTAACGAAAGACGAAACATTTTTGCATGTACTGTTGACGCGGATACTTGGCACAAAAGGCTGGGCCACGCCTCACAAAGCAAGGCGTATGGTGATCGTAGGAATGCAAATCAAGTTTGTGATGCTTGCATAAGGGCAAAGCAGACTAGGATTCCTTTTTCTTTAAGTTCTATTCAAACTAAAGACTGTTTTGAGTTACTGCATTGTGATATTTGGGGACCGTATAAAACTACATCCTTTACTGGTGCTCATTACTTCTTAACTATTGTGGATGACTTTACTAGAGGAGTATGGATTTATTTGATGAAATTCAAGACCGAAGTAAGCAAGTATATTAAGTTGTTCTGCAAAATGGTTGAAACACAATTTGGCAAAAAAGTAAAAAGGATCCGGTCGGACAATGGAGGTGAGTTTCAATCTCACGAAATGGCAAACCATTATGCCGAGTCAGGAATTTTATTTGAGTCTTCCTGCGTCTATACTCCACAACAAAACGGAGTTGTAGAGCGCAAGCATAGACATGTACTGGAAGTAGCAAGGGCACTACGATTTCAAGCGAATCTGCCGGTGAGTTTCTGGGGTGAATGTGTACTCACGGCAGGATATCTCATAAATCGTCTTCCTTCAAAGGTTTTGCAGGGTCGCTCTCCATACGAGGTTCTCTTCGGGAAGAAGCCTAGCCGCGAGCATTTGCGAGTTTTTGGCTGTCTTGCCTACGCTAAGGACTCGAGCAAACATGGAGACAAGTTTGCTGAACGAGGCCGAGAGTGCATGTTCGTTGGTTATCCGCACGGACAAAAGGGCTACAAGGTATATGATCTCAAGACTCATAAAATATATGTCTCACGAGATGTGAAGTTTTTTGAAGATATCTTCCCTTATGCTAAGTCGGGGAATGATGCGGACGGCGTGAAGACAAACAACTTGAGTAATGTTGACGAGACATATGAGCATTCTGGACACCGTGTTCACGATGAAATGGATAATGCAGATAGCAGCGAGAATGATGAACGTGCTCTCACTGAGAACGTTCGTGCCAATGAAGATATCGGAGTGCTGCGAAGAAGTGAAAGAACAAAACAGCGACCAATGCATCTAGATGAGTATGTGGTGGATTTGCCTGGCTCAATAGATCATGCCCAGTCAACGGTTTCCAGCGAAGGTTCAATAACAGCACATCCAATCTCAAATTTCATCTCTTATGACAGATTCTCTCAGCCCCACAAGTGCTTCCTGGCATCTCTCGACAATAAGCACGAGCCGCGTTCCTTTTCGGAGGCTATCAAGATTAAAGAATGGAGAGAAGCCATGAATAAAGAAATAAACGCATTGGAGTTGAATGGAACTTGGGAGCTGGTTGAGCTGCCGCCAAACAAGTCGACTGTGGATTCAAAATGGGTTTACAAAGTCAAGTACAGGCCAACTGGGGAGATTGAGCGGTACAAAGCTAGACTAGTTGCAAGGGGATTCACTCAAATACCGGGCATGGACTTCCACGAGACTTTTGCTCCAGTGGCCAAACTAGTTACCGTGCGATGCCTTCTTACAGTCGGGGTCAAAAGGAAGTGGATTATTCATCAGTTGGATGTGAATAATGCCTTCCTACATGGAGATTTAGAAGAAGAGGTGTACATGAGAATGCCGCAGGGCTTTGCTAAAGAAAGTGACACGCGAGTTTGCAAACTAAAGAAATCACTTTACGGGCTAAAACAGGCTTCCAGGAATTGGTATCAGAAATTCACGGGAGCTCTTGTTGGCATCGGTTTCAAACAGTCCAAAGCCGATCACTCACTCTTCACTCTCAGGCAAGGAAGCTGTTATGTCTGCACTTTGATATATGTAGATGACGTCCTGTTGGCCGGAAATGACGAAGTGAAGATCAAGGAGGTCAAATCATTTCTTGATAAACAGTTCAGCATTAAGGATTTAGGACCACTCAAATATTTTCTAGGCATTGAGGTTGCTCGGTCACCCCTTGGAATGGTACTATCTCAGAGAAAGTATGCAATTGATATTTTGAAAGACACCGGACTAGAAGGATGCAAGCCGAGCAACATGCAAATGGAACAAAACTTTCGGCAAAACAGTCTTGACAAGGATGAGGAAGAAAGTTCGCTGATAGATTCACAAAGATATAGGAGGTTGATAGGTCGATTACTGTACCTCACGGTTACACGACCAGATATCCAATATGCTGTCAATATTCTTAGTGAGTTTCTGAATAAACCGAAGCAGGTGCATTATGAAGCAGCATTGCGAGTTGTTCGGTATGTAAAAGGCACTATTGGACAAGGAATTTTTCTGCCAGTTGCTGGGGAACCAGTTTTGGAAGCTTACTGCGATTCGGATTGGGGAGGATGTCATGCGACGAGAAGGTCTCGCAGTGGGTATTTAATTAAACTGGGTGGAGCGCCAATATCTTGGCGTACAAAGAAACAAAGTGTTGTGTCTCGTTCCTCTGCCGAAGCTGAATATCGGGCAATGGCGAGCACAGTTAGTGAGGTGATTTGGTTGCGATGGCTGCTGACAGACTTCGATGCGATACAGGATAATGCAACACGGATGCATTGTGATAATCAAGCAGCCCGTCATATTGCAAGAAACCCGGTTTTTCATGAACGAACCAAGCATGTTGAAATGGACTGTTATTTTTTTCGCGAAAGGGTTGAATCGAAGGATGTGGAGCCACATGAAATATCAACCTCGGAGCAGCTAGCCGACGTCTTTACAAAACCATTGGGATCAGAACGGCTAAGCTATTTAATTAGCAAGTTGGGAGTTCGAAACCTCCACTCGCCAACTTGAGGGGGGGTGTTGAGATTGCTGATATCACGACATATCCGGGAATATATTGTTTCCTTATTCGTGAATATTTGGGAGATATCATGCATGATTTCTTTCCTTTATTCTCGAGGGCTCTGTTTGTATTTTATTTCTTTCTTTCTTGTAGATTTCTCTGTACCTACATATACGTAGTCTTTGTATCTTGTTTGCGTGAGATGAATAAAATATACATCACTTTTATCAATTCCTGAGTTGTACCATCTCCCAAAACTCATATAGTTCAACTTTGTGACAAATAATTAAAGTTTGTAAATTCCAAAGTAGGGATAATGGTGAACGAAGTAAAACGAAGCTAGTGAATGTGGTGTATTCAACATACCGTAAGTTAACTTGGTCAGCATCACCATCGGTGGTCTGCAGTGTTCTCAAGAATCTCAAGTCGAATGACGACTCATCGCCACATTTCCATTTGAGAGAACGAACAAGAGGAGGACCATCAAGCACTCCTTCACGCTCCCTCACCCTGCATATGGCTTGTACTTGAGTATTATTAACCACATACAACAACTTTTCTTTCTCAGAAATCTTTATGCACAACTCTCTCAGTACATCATGAATCCCAACATACTTAATTACTCCACCATCAAATTTTTGAGAACTAGGAAAAATGAGATTCCTACCAATCAAATCTTTCAAATATTCTTCTCCAATCTCCTGCAAGTCCTTGGCTTCACATGTTTTTATAAATCCCTCAGCAATCCAATGGCTTATAAGGTGTGGGACATAAATTATTTCATCCTCTTGATATGTTGCCATGTAGACGAAACACGGTTTTAGACGAGCAGGCAAATTGCTATAACTAAAGGATAATACATCAAGGAAATCCTTATTCTCTTCGGAACTCAAAACTGAGTTCATGTTGTCTGCAACATTTTCCCAACATTCTCGATTCTTCGAGGACTTACCGAGATGGCCAGCCACGACAACAATTGCAAGAGGGAGTCCTTCGCATTTCTTGACAATTCTCTTTCCTACATCCTCTAACTCAACCGGACACTCCTGTTCTCCAAATGCTTTCTTACAAAATAGATCCCAACTCTTGTCTCCATCTAAGAAACTCATGGCAAGTCGTGAAACGCCTACACAATCAGCCACATTTGATTGTCTAGTCGTTACAACAACTCGACTTCCATTGCTTGTATCCGGACAGCAAAGCTTCATTTGATCCCATGCTTCCACACTCCACATGTCATCAAGCACGATCAAATACCTTCTCCCATATAACTTTTTATGCAATTCTTCTCTTAACCCACTAACGTTTTTTTCACCGTTGGATTTTTTTTCACGAGAAAGAAGTCTTAAAAGAATATCTTCAACAACATACTCTTGAGAAATTGTAACCCAAACACGAGTATCAAATTGTTCTATTATAAGAGGATGTTCAAAAGCACTTTTGGCAAGTGTAGTCTTACCAATACCACCAGCGCCCACAATGGGGATGACTCGACGACTAGAAGGATATCCTGTGAGCAGATCCAAGAGCTGATACAAGACATCGTCAAATCCCACCATGCTACTCTTGTCAGAAGTGACAGGTGTTGATGAAGATGAAGCTGTTTCCGCTGCTACCGCCGCCGCAGGATTCGTGGGCTGCTTCTGCGATTTTGTAATCTTGATAGTCTTTCTCCTCACAAACTCCACGTGTTCAATTGCTTTTTGCACATCCAGGAAGAAACGAGATCTCCTTTTTCCATCAAGGGTGAATCCACTACGTTGATTTACAACGTGAGATTCTATTACTTCTTCAGCCATGTGAGCTGCACGCGTAATCGACATCTCCATAAGTTGAGCAGCTTTTTTGGTGGGTCCATGAGAGTTGTCATAGCTTTCCGTGAAACTCAATCAAGAAAGTGACAATGTGGAGAAGAGAGTGGATCTGTTTGTTTTCAAAAGAAAATGAATGACGAGGATCATTCTGGATGAGCTCCAAATCGTTCGAAAGAGAAACTAGGACTGCATAAGCTGCCGCCATGATTGCTAAAATTTTCTAGTGTTTCTGTGTAGTTTGAGAGAGAGATGAATAAAAATGCTAGTCTGAAGATTTAAGTACGACAACTAATTAAAGTAAGAACTCAATAATTGAAGTTTAAGTATTAATTTGGTCAAATCCACCCACTCACAAATATTTTAATCCCAATATTTTTTGTGGGAAATCTGAAATAGCCATTTCTTAATATTACATTCACAAAATAGCCACCCTTATGAAAAATTTCAAAAAATAGCCAAAGTAAATGTTTTTAGGTTAAAATGTCTAAATCAGGCAATCAAATCTTTTGAAATGTGTGAAATGTTTGACGGTTGAGTTTTTTACTAATATTGTATAACACAACTTTATATTTATTATTTTTTAAATTCGTAATGGCATAAAATATAGACGAAATCCTTCCAGCTTGCATTCGGCCTTTTGAAATATATCTCGGCCAGACAGATATATTTCGAAGGTCTATTTTTTATTAATTTTTAGAGTGTGATGAAATAAAATATAATATATTGATGTTTTAGTTGAAAAAAATTCGGCTTGCTTTCACGAATTTCAGATATATCTCGCCCAAGGAAGATATATTTGGAAGGATTTATTTTTAAAAAAATATAATTCATTTATTTAAATTCTAAAACAATGAAATTAAAGTAAAATAAATGATAAAAAGTCTCAATTTGCCAAGATTTTGGTCAAATGATATATATCTTCACCAAGTGAGATATATTTTTAAAAAAATTTATTTGTAAAAAAACTATAATTCTAGTTATTTAATTTTAAATAAATAAAATAAACGATAAATAAGATCCAATTGGGCAATTTCGGCCAATTGAGATATATCTTGGCCTAGTGCGAGTTATTTCGAATTTTTTATTTTTTAAAAAATATAATTTGATTCTTTTAATTTTAAAAAATTAAATTAAATTAAATAACTGTTAGATGAGTCCCTATTTGGCAAGATTTCCGGTCAATTGAGATATATCTTTCTCAAGTGATATGTATTTCGAATTTTGTATATTTAAAAAAAAATTCAATCGTGTTTTTGAATTTTAAAAAATAGAATAAATGATAAATAAGTCTCAATTGGGCAAGATTTGTGCCAAATGAGATATATTTGGATTTTAAGAAAATAAATATTTAAATATGGGCTGGAATAATCGAGCTATATTTCGGTCTGCTTATGGGCTTGATTTCCGACCGAATTGAGCTGGAATTCGGTGTTTTTATTAAATTGAGATATATTTGGAATTTTTTTTAAAAAAAATCAATTTTTTATTTAAAAATGGGCTGGAATAAATCTAGCTTTATTTCGGTCTTGTAATCGGCTTGATTTCCAACCGAATTGAGCTGGATTTCGGTCTTTTTTTAAATTCAGCTGGATTTCAAGATTAAATCCAGATGGATTTCGTACAACTACCCCCACTGTAATTCATTCATTCACAAACCTAAAAAAACAAAATTGGGCATGAAAACAGAGGGACATTCGGCTGGAGTTGGAGACACACGCTCGAACTAAAACACCCACCCCTGAACCGACAAAAATTTCCGGCGAACAATGTCGACGGTGGAGGTAAGTTTTTTCGACCTTTTCTCATTTTATTTTGTGCAATTTATTTTTTTTGGGAATTTTTTTTGAATCAGTTGAAGTGATATTTTTTTCGGCTGTATATATGTATCGTTTGTTATTCTTGGTTGTTGAATTATTAATTTGGTATTGAGAATGATTGAGTTTTTTTTTGTTTGTATCTTGTTTTGTTTGCAATCCAGCCGAATGAGTATGAGTTAGTTTTGTTTTTTTTTTTTTGTTTTTGTAATGCACATGTTCGTGTATGCATGTTACCGAATTTTGTCACATTTAATAACAAAAAAATCATATAATGTGCAGCCTCAGTGGATAAGATACGGGCTTCATGGATGCAAGGCTAAGACCAATTTATTCTATAAATGTAAAGTTCTCGATACAATTAAGAGGACATTGTTTTCTGTTGGAGAACGAGGGTTAGTTGATGAGTTTCAAACGGGGTTTTCGGTCATTTTTTGGGTTGGGTTGATAATGGTCTTAGTTCTTCGCAGTCTTTATTTGAACTTTTTACTCATCAAATTGATTCAACTAATGTTGAAGTGTTAAGGTTCCGAGTGGGTGGACGGGATCTCATATTTTCACCTAGTGAATTTTCCATTATTAGTGGTTTACGATTTGGTACTTCTCGTTTTAATCGTACTGCTAAACATTCTTTAGATGTTAGTACTGTTTTTCGAGTATTTTGTGGGGGACAACAACTTAGTGGTAAACAACTCTTGGAGCGATTTGAATTCAAAAATGTTGATATTACACATAGGCATTTGTACCTTAGGGTAGCTAACATTTTAGCATTTTGGTTTGTCGGGTTGGGATACACGGATAAGAGAAAAATAGAAAATTGGATATATGTTCTTAGTGAAGATTTAGATGCATGGAACGAATTTCCATGGGGTGCATACACATACAAAGCACTTTTGTATTATAGTAAGCACGTACCTACTAATAGGAGTAGTGCTGAGAAAGGCTATCATCTTCCTGGACCGTTCTGGGTACTACAGGTATAAAAATACAACTCTTCACCATTTCATATATTACTAAATTATTCAAATATAATCTTTAATTTTTTGGTTAATTATTTTGTTAGGTTTGGGCATATGAGGTTATTCCTCAATTGGGGCAGGCGTGTGGAAAGATAGTAGACCGTAATGCCGAGCCACGGATGTTGAAGTGGCGTTTTAAACGCGCTAGTATCAAAGATTGGGTAGCTTTCTTTTCTCAACAGGTAATCTATTTATTTGTGAGTGTGTATTTTTGTTTTAAAATCATAATATTATTTTATCTTATCTTATCTTATTTAACTCTTAAATTAAAATTTGCAGCTAATTGTTTTAACTGCCCTACCTCCTTCGCCATCAGAAATGAGAACACTGTATTGGCGATCATCACAATGATCGGGTACATTGGGTGTGAAATATGTGGCCTCAATATCGACACAACGCATATTCCACAATCAAGGCCCCGGCATAGAGCATGATGTGCATGATGTGCATGATGTGCTCGATGAAGCACATGAAACATCTACACACACTGAGAGGGTAGAGATATTAGTTGAGCCGGATGATGAAGCCCACGATGAGCATGACATTGAGAATGTCATCCACAATGAGGCATGGCATGGAGGCGGGTATTTGGTAAATGTGGAGGTGAACGAGGAAGAGCAGCCTCAGTTTGAGAGCGAGCAGCCCGAGGTTGAGACTGAGCACCCTGAGTTCGATCCACAGACACAAGTAACGAGGAGAAGGAAGAGGAGTAGTAGGCAATCATCGGATTCATCTTCTGGAGGGGAAGCTCGGAGGCAAGAGAGAGATGATAAGTTTTTTGCTTGAGTGAAGCAATTCATTGTTGATGAGGTGGTACCTGGCTTGAAGGAGTTTGTTAATGAAGCTATTCATGCATGCCGGCAATCCGATGCTTCTAGTTCTCAGCCTCAGCCTCAACCTCAACCTCAACCTCAACTTCAAACTCGAAGTGAAGAGGTATAATTTTAAATAATTTTTTGTATTATTTGATTCTCTGTTTATGTTGATTTTTTTTTATAAAATTGCAGTCTTCTGGTATTGATGACGACATTGAGCGAAAGTTCAAAAAATCTGGACCGTTTGGCGTGAAAAAAGAAGTCGTGCGAAATTATCGTCAATATAGAGAGTTTGGCGAAAATCAACTCCGGGTTTCACAGACAAATGGAGCTAAGTTGAGTCAATCATTCTTTGAACATCTTGAAGACCTCAACAGAAAACTCTCTGAAGCCCATGTGGAGCTTTATGTTGAGGCCCTCAACATGAGTTGATATCTAAGAGCAAGTACGTTACACGTACTTGTAATCCAGAATGGGTTCGTGTTATAAGCCCGAGATTCAAGGTTCGATATAATTTATTTAACTTAAGCTTTTTATTTTTTAGTTTAATTGTTTCGATTTTAATTTTTTTTTGGTTATGTTTTTTTACAGTCTCTGTTCTTGAAGTCGTATCCTACAAATCTGGCTCCTCGAAGTAAAGCCACTTCTGTTTCCCAAGAATTACTGGATTTCATTAAAGGAGAAGATAGTCCAAGTTCTCGATCTTGGTACACTGCTTCAGTGGTAAGTGTTTTAATTATTTCAATTTGAATTTTAAAAAAAATTAATACATTGAAATAATTTTAATCATCTTTAATTTTTTTAAAGTTACTCATGCCATATGACGCTGGAGGTCATTGGTTGTGTTTGAGGATTGACTTGGCCACTTGGAGTTGTCATATTTATGTTGCCGACTTGAACTCTCTATCTCCACAAATACCGTAGCGGATCTTGTTAGGCGCATGACCGATAATTTCTACAAGTTTTTACGCGCCGGCGGTTATTTTGAACTTAACAAAATAGGTTTGGCAGAAATTGATCGGCCATTGGCTATCGATTTTATCAAAAATTTCAGTGCTTATGAGGAGTCGAATGAAGCTGTTTATGCTTGCATTCACATGGACCAGTTGATATGTGGGAGGCCAAATCATTACTGGGTTAATAGGGAAGATGTGGAAGTAAAATATAGGATGTTTATGGCATGTTCGATTTTTGATTTGTCATTCGATGATAATTAATGTTAGTGTAGCATATTGACAATTTCTTTTTTGAATTTAATGGTTTTTGTAATTGGGATATTTTGGATATTGTTTATGTTTGAATTAATTGATTTCAGAGTGCATTTCTTTTTATATTGTTTAATGCTAAATATGTTGAATTAAATTTCGAATTTTTCGATAAAAAAATTAAAAAAGTTGGATGATAAAATGATTCAAAATTGGGATATATTTGAAGGGATATATTTCGCTAAATTGAGATGGATTTCGGCATTTGAGATATATTTCGATTTTTTCGGAAAAAAATAAAAAAATAAGTTGGATGATAAAATGATAAAATTGGGATATATTTGACGGGATATATTTCGCTAAATTGAGATGG
>JAPKLW010000328.1:444875-456189 GCA_026898455.1 Plectranthus barbatus
TAGACAACAATGTAGTTCAACACTACATTATAGTTCGATTAGAACTACTGTTTATGTAATTACACAACAATTTGGGATATATTTCATGTAATTGACTTAGATTTCACCCAATTTAAATGGAATTAGTGGAAATATAGTTCAATTTGGGATACTACTCATCCAAATTGGGCTTTATTTCGGTAAATTGAGATTGATTTCGGCAAATTGGTCTAGATTTCGCCCAATTGAAATGGAATTAGTGGAAATATAGTTCAAATTGGGTTACTACTCATTCAAATTGGGCTTGATTTTGGTAAATTGAGATATATTTCATTTAATTCGCCTAGAGTTGAGCAAATTGAGATGAATTTCGGTCTTCTATGGTATTGAAATGGATTTCGGTCTCCTCAAAATTTTTGGACATATCACATCACTATTACTTTTTGTACATGAAAGTCTGTGTCAATTCTACCGTTTACTACATTATTGAACCACTTTCACTTTCACGTGAACTACTTGCACAATAATTCTTGCTCAATAATTTAACATTACAAACTCCATTATTTAATTTTTTTTGAACAATTTTTTTTTCTAAATTTAACTTATATGTAATTTAATGGTTGGAATTTAAAGTGGGATATATTTCGGTTTTGTGAGTGTGCTTGTAATTTAATGGTTGAAATTTAAAGTGGGATTTATTTCGGTTTTAAAGTGGTAGATATATTTCGGTTTTAAAGTGGGATATATTTCGGTTTCACTTTTGACTCAATTATGCCTGCAAAGATTCTCAAATAATTCAGTTTCACTTTTTTTATTTATTTATTCATAGTCCCTTCTATTTAAGAGTGAATTTGTATAGTTCAAATTCACTCCTTCTTCATTCATACAATATTCCAACAAGCAATGGCTTTTCTCTATCTTTTTCTATTTATTCCATCATCCTTTATTTTATTCAAATTTTACTCAAGAAACCGAGCACTTGCTCAAATCGAAGAGGATTTTTTCTATGTCAAACAGTCCGGAAGAGGATTTTTCCTACGTCACATGAAGTAGGTGTCCTTGGTCCGGATTCCTCCCCACGTTTCTCATTTTCCCAAAACTACGAACGGGGCAAGATATTAGCTTCTTCGTTTGTAGAAATGGGGAAATAGATGAAACGTTATAATTAAGTGGGGAAAGAGATGAATGGGACGGAGCAAAAATAACATCTCCTTTACTAGCTCGTCCGTACTATCAAAATGTGTTATATTTTAGACATATTGTCGAATAATATTTGCAATCAAATTAATACAATTTTCATGTGCTTGTAATTTATTTCTTCGAATATTGTAACAATTTATTAAATTTATTAAAAAAATAAAAAAAACGGATGAGGAATAACTCAAAATTGGGCAGGATTCAACGGAATATATTTCGCCAAATTGAGATGGATTTCGGCATTTTGAGATATATTTCGGTTTTTAGTTAAAAAAAATTAAAAAAATGGATGAGAAATAACACATAATTGGGCAGGATTTGACGGGATATATTTCGCCAAATTGAGATGGATTTTGGCAATTTGAGATATATTTCGGTTTTTATTTTAAAAAAATTAAAAAAATGGATGAGAAATAACTCAAAATTGGGCAGGATTTGACGGGATATATTTCGCCAAATTGAGATGGATTTCGGCAATTTGAGATATATTTTGGTTTTTATTTTAAAAAAATTAAAAAAATGGATGAGAAATAACTCAAAATTGGGCAGGATTTGACGGGATATATTTCGCCAAATTGAGATGGATTTCGGCAATTTGAGATATATTTCAGGTTTTTAGTTAAAAAAAATTAAAAAAACGGATGAGAAATAACAAAAAATTGGGCAGGATTTAACGGGATATATTTCGCCAAATTGAGATTGATTTCAGCAATTTGAGATGGATTTCGGCATTTTGTTATTTATTTTGGATTTTTTAAAAAATAAAGTATAAATCAAGTTTTTTTTCACGTGAATGACTGTCACTTTTGCATGCATCGTACAAAACACATGCATGCCAACACAGCTGCAATTTTGGACCAATTCACTTTATGTTACACTACAATTTTTCAGAAATAATTCACCTGCAAAGATGAAAAAATAATTCACTTTATGTACTATACACTACAAAAATAATTTTGGACCATTCGGGGACTGAATTACAATTCAATTTTTCTCAAAAAAGAGAACAAAAAATGTTTCATCCTCAAAACAATCCCATACTCTGAAAACTATCTCTAAACCCTCTCAAACACTCATTCTCCAAATATTCTCTCTAAATTAAAAAAATGGATTACCGTTCTATCATTTTGCATTACAATGGTCAATGGGACAATCTATACAACTACATCGGTGGAGATGAAAGAGTTGTCATGATACCCTCTCATGATATCACACTAGAAGAATTTCAGAGGAATGTTCAATACATCCTCCATTCTCATGCCATGGTGGGTTCTTACACCCTTTATTATCTTGCTGAAACAAGAAGTGGGAGGACGGTTCCTTCGGTGCTCGCAACAAACACGCTCCTTCAACAGTTTTGTAACATGTATTGGGAGCCGAATGTTTATTTAGTGATGAACTTGCAATCCGATGGGGGTGCTGGAGGATCTCGCCGACAACCATCTCCGTACAGGCCACACATGGCTTCATTGAGCCCACAACCACACAACCCTTATAGTCCAACACCAGAAGAACTACATCGTTTTTCATCATCAGTGAGATTTGAAGATGGAAGCAGTGGAAGTCGAAGTTCTCCATTCCCAGATTCAAACGAAAATGCTCCGGATGATGACAGTGACGATGATGCTGAATTCGGTGCGCACCAACAAAATCCGAATATAGTTGTCGAGTCCGATGATGAAGAAGCTGAATTCGATACAGACTCATCAGATGGTGATGAACGCCAAAATTACAATGCTTCATTGTTCAATTGTACAATTGAAGATTTCACCGCTTGGGTCAGAGAACAAGGTGGGATGGGTGCCATTGTATCAAGCCTACTTCCGGCTAACCCATTACCGGCAGAAACAATTGAAGGTCTAAGCAGTCAAATAAATAATTGGTTACTTCCAATTATTCCGATAGATACATCCGACTCACCTATATTGCCAGATCTACAAGAAGTATTGGAAGAAGAACTGGAAAAGGGCAAAATGTTTTGGAGAAAAGAGGACTTGTACGTGGCTGTCGGACTTTGGCACATGGAGCATCACGTTGAATTCAAAGTGACGCGTTCTTCTACAACTCGGGTGGTGTACAATTGCAGCCGCAATCCTAATTGTACATTCATCCTACGTGCCTCCAATTCAGCGGGATGTTGGGTAGTCCGCGAATTCATTCCAACTCATAGTTGTACTTTGAGTCTAAACAACATCCGCAGTAGAACTATACGATCAAAGGCGATCTCAGCTTACTTTGCTCGGAGGATGCGTAGACAAGGATCTATCATCAAGCCGCGCGATATAATGGCTGAACTACAACAGAGTTTTGGTATTAAGGTCAGTTACAACAATGCATTGCGCGCTAGAAATGGAGCCATATCGATGATTTATGGTGGCTTAGAAGAATCATTCAACTTGCTACCAAAATATCTCGATGTTCTCCAAAAATGGAATCTGGGCACTATTACAGACATGGATATCGGCGAGGATCAACGATTACGCCATTTCTTTGTTGCCTTGAGTGTGTCACGTGCGGCTTTTGGGACTTGTTTAAGGCAAGTGATTGTGGTGGATGCTACACACCTGAAGGGGCGAAATAAAGGTGTGTTATTGATTGCTGTTACCAAAGATGGCAACGAACAAATCTTTCCTCTGGCTATTGGATTTGCACCGATCGAGAATGATGAGAGCTGGGCGTGGTTTATGTCACGACTGCGAATGGCTTTCCATTGTAGTCCACAATTGCTTATTGTTTCGGACCAACACATCAGCATTGCCAAGACAGTAAGCTCAGTTTATCCAGAGGCGACGCATGCCTTATGTGGTTATCATATTCAAAATAAGTTGATGACATTCAATTCAACTATCGTGCAGTTATACCACAAGACAGCCTATGCATACCGTTCTATCGTCTATCAGAAGGCAATGGACCAGATTCAACAGCATTGCCCCACTGCATACAACAAACTCATGACAGTGGGGCCTGAAAAGTGGGCTAGGTCTAAATGTCCGGTTCGCCGTTATAGCTTCATGACATCGAATGCAGCAGAAGTGTTCAACTCAAGGTTATTAGATGCTAGACGTCTACCCATCTGTTCCATTATTGAGCTATATAGACACATTGTCGAAAAATGGTTCGATGAACGGCGAGCTAAGGCGTTTGCAAGAGACGATGACTTGACTGAGGAAGTCGTGGCCAAAATGACTCCATTGTCGGATGTTTCACACAGGTACACGGTTTCGCCTGTTTCTGAATATCATTTCAAAGTCAAAGACAAGGATAGAACTTGGAAGGTGGATCTTGAAGACAGCTTATGCGATTGCCGGGAGTTTCAGATGGATCTCATTCCATGTTCACATGCTATTGCTGCAATTCGGTTAGTAAAATATATCGATAGAATTAAACTTTCATTCATAACGATCAAGTTTTTAATTATTATTGTTGCAGCTTCAAGGGTTTAGGTGTGTACGACTATGTTTGGGAGTACTACAAGACATCAAACTGGCGAGAAACTTATGGAGGAATTGTACACCCTCTTCCTCCAAGAGATGAGTGGATTGTACCACCGGAGGCACAAGCATGTGTTGTTTTGCCACCCATTGTCAATCGCCAAGCCGGTCAACCAAGAAATAGTCGTCGTCCTTCGGGAGCACAGGCGGGACAAACATCGACTAGTAGACAACGAGCACCAAAAAATGTAGTATTTGTGGATCATCAAGTCACACAAAACGTGCTTGTCCGGAAAGAATTCCGCCTAATTAATTTGTTACATTTTTACAAATTTTATTGTACGTATTGCAATATGTGTGAACAACAAATCTCATATTTGAATGCTTATTTATATCTCACATCTCAATTCCAAATACTTGTGATTTGCATGATTTCAATTCAAAATACCCGTGTTTCGCAAATGAGTAATTTGTATTCAATACATGTAATGTAATTTAATATCTAAAAAGGAGTTCAAATTTGCATTTTTTAATTTATAGTCGAAATCAAGCTCATTTCACCGAGATCTAGCTCTTTTTTTTTGAATTCAAGCCCAATTCCTTCTGAGTTAAATCCCAATTTAAATGCAAGTTCCATATACTATTATATTCAAACTCCAGCCAAAATTATAACAACTTCCATTTGTAAACCCTATTATGTATTAAATTATAATTATTTCTTTAGTTCAAAATATAATTTCGTTAGTAAAATAATTACATGGTGAATTATTAATGAATATTTATAAAATAAGCATAATTTTTAAAATAAAAATGGTGAATTCGGCAAAATTATCGAACTCAAGCTCAAAATATTGAAAATGATGAAATCAAGATAAGTTTAAAAAATAAATATAGTGAATTCCAAAATCAAGCTGAAAATGACGACATCAAGCTGAAAATGACGAAATCAAGCTGGAAAATGACGAAATCAAGCTGAGTATATATTCCCTAATATTTTATTGGTTTATTATTACTTTTTAAATGAAACCATAAATTTTTAATAATAAAAAAACAATTCTGTTAGGGTTTACACATAAACCGAAAAAATTGATTGGTGGACTAAGACATATATGACAGACAAAGTACAATTTGACTATTTTTTGTAGTTTTTCATAAGGGTGGCTATTTTGTGCATGTAGTTATAAAATTTGGCTAGTTAAAATTATTTCCTCATATTTTTTTTTCCAAAATTGCTTTAATTTACTTTTCCCCTCAACCTACGTGGACTTCACTCTCTAATCCATTAAGTTGTTCCATTCACCAAGGGGAACCGTGTTTTCTTTAGGGTACGTGTGCTAGTTATTTTTTTGAAAATTAGGGTTTGCTAATTATTAACATAATCAATTACTCTTTTCGTCTCAACAAAATTGACCATTTTCTTTTCGGTACGAGAATTAAGGACTATGAGTATAAGTGGAATTAATATTTTATTTTAAACATAAAAAAATTATCATTTTTAGAAATGAGCCAACTCGATTAGGACACCCGATTTGGTAAGTGGGCCAATTTAAATGAGACGGAGGAAGTATTAGTATTTTACCATATTTTCTCATTTCAGTTTCAATTCAAGATTCTAATAATATTTGTTGTTATACATATATTTTTTATAAAAACCTGATCTTGAATATATGAAATCATAAAAATCAATATATATATATATATATATATATATAGGGATTGGATCCGGTGATAAAAAATCCCCCCGTGATAAAATGATAAAGTTGCTTGATTATATTTACAATGTTGCTTGATTGTGTTTTAGTTGTTGCTTGATTATATTTACAATGTTGCTTGATTGTGTTTTAGTTGTTGCTTGATTACAATGTTGCTTGATTGTATTTCAGTCGTTGCTTGATCATTTGTTGATTGATTGCGTTTTAAGTGTTGATTGATTAGATATCAACCATTAATTTAATTAGATCTAATGGATGAGATTCATTCTTATTTTTAATATACTTATTTATTATCATATGATCCCTTCCCTATATATATATATATATATATATATATATATATAGGGGTGCAGTATGGTGGAAACCACCTCTTAGATGTGAAATAAGACTTGATCATAACATTTGACTAATAATATTAACGTTCCGGATTTAATTTTAAATCTGAAAAAATTGGTGCAGTAAAAGAACAAAAAAGTTGCATAAAAGGGTTACATGGTAAATTTGCAGCCTCTCGTATCTTACCCACGATTTAATTTGCTTAAATTTCGGAACAGTTCTAAATTGAATATGGGACGAGATCCGGAATTATTGGGGCGGTTATCTTGAAAATTTGCTGCATAGTTTAGTGAAAAAAGTTGCAGTATTTGGATTTGTTGCATAATTTTGAGAATTTTTTTTTCTAATTTAGAAGATTAAAGTTGCATATGTAGTTATTTTATTTTGTAATTAAAATAATATTTACTCGATTTCTCCCTGATTTTGTGGAATTTGATTCCTAAAATAATATATTTCAAAATTAACTGATATTTACTTCCTAATTTTATGGGATTGGATCACTAAATTTTCAAATTTCAAATTAATTTTTATGTTCTTTGGGATTTCAAACATTAAACAATTTTAAAAGATTATAAATAAAATCCAACTTGTTTATCAACAAAAAATTGCATTTTTTATACAATTTAGTTGCAGTAAATGATATAATCATTTGCAGTAATTAAATGTCTAATACACGGATCCATACAACTACACAAAAAATAAATTACTATCATTGCTATTATTATGAAAATCATGTGCAGTATTACAGGCGTAATAACTGCATATTTCGTGACAGTAGCAACTCTACTAAAGATAAGGAAAAAAAATTAAAATATCACGAGACAAATACAAGCAGTACTCTTAAAATGTTGCAATAAATATGCTCTAGTTATGCATGTTTATAGGCGGAATAACTGCATATTTTTAATGAAATTATACAGTAAAACCACGTGCATAAAAAAAAGCATGCAAAAAATGTAAATAAAAAAGGAAAATATTAATTTTTTTTCTAAAACGTCTCCGGAATGATCATTGTACACTCGATGTACCAATAACTACAAAATAATTAAAAACTAGTTGGAGATCTGTTGCTGCCCCTGAAGAAAAAATCATTGCGTCGCTTCCAGACCAGTAGAAGACCGCGTCGTGCACAAACATATGGGCAGTACAACCAAGTCTCTCGTGTCGCTGGCATCCTCCACATCCTCCACGGCGACGTGCGGTGCCTGGACAAAATTGAAGGGGAGAGACGAAGGAGAAGAGAGAATGGGCGGCAGCGGCTGAAAAGAATTATGAAAGAGAAAGATTTGATAAATTAAATTGAGAGAAAAAAATTATAGGAAAAGAATTCCAAAGGCATCACACAAAATTAAGGAGAAAAAATATTACGTAAAATCCAAGAAAAAAAAGTAATAGAAGTAGAGATAATGATGGAGTAATAATAGGAATCTGTTATGGAATATTAAAACTGCCAAAAATTTATGCCTACAATACCCCCTAATTCAAATAAATAAGGTAAATAAAATAATAAAAATTAAATCCATGATAAAATCACAACCCTTAAATATAAAATCAATGGATCACATTTAGTCTTATTTCACATATGAGAGGTGGTTCACATATGATTACAACTCTCTCTCTCTATATATATAGAGTAGTGATCATATGAGAATAATTTTTAGTATGAGAAATGAGAATAAGTCTCAACCTTTGATTTTGTGATTTGAACGCACATGATCTATTTCACTCCGTGTGCAGTTTTCCTCGATTATCTTGCAGTGTTGATCTATTAAGGTTATTTTTGTAATTTTAGGTTTTTTAAAATTTAAATAGTATATCATTCCATATTTAATTAGATTTTTTATACATTTTTTCGCGCGATGTGATTTCTTCTTCCTTCTTCGTTCGAATTGATTTATATTTCTTCTGTCGATCAAATTTTTTTCTTTGTTTCTGGCTTTGGCATTGGTGTTCGGTCTCGACTTTGTTAATTGTGGTTGTTATTGAGTTTTGTTTTTGATTTTGGACTTCGGTCGTTTGAAGAAGACATGTCTAATCGAGCATCTGAAGATAAGTTCATAGCTTTGTATTTTTTATTTTCGATAATGTTCATACTTCTTTTGATGTTTTTTAATGTTAGGAGATGATTTGATCTAGTTTTGGAATTGTAAACTATGTTCGTAATTGATTCATTGTGCATGAATATAGTTTAAAAAAAATTGTTTTATTCGGATGTTCATTTTTGTTTTTATATTGTGCATCTTTAGTGTTAAATTTATGCATTTTTGTATCTTACATGGTTCATTTATTCCATAGTGTGTTGATGAGATGAAACATTTTAAGGGCAGAGTTTTTAGAACTGTTGATGATGGTGTTGAGTTTTATAGGGACTATGCTCGTGTTGCTGCTTTGAAGAAGAAGACGTTTGAAGGTTTTTATGGTCGATCGGTTCCTGAAAATATTGAAGTGTTGCCTCCAGTTATTGTGAAAACCAAAAATAGTGGAAGTCGAATTGCTTCGAGGAATGAGAAAGCTCTTAGAATATTGGATAAACCAATGAAAATTTGTGCAAAATGTAAAAAGTTGACCTATCGTGATTCATGAAATTGTGTCAAAGTCAATAAGAATGTAACCAAAAATGCATGATAGCATTCTTATAGATGCACATAGGATGGTGAAAAATGAAATTACGATAGTGAATGCGGTGTAATTTTATTTTTTTAATTCATATTTATGTAAAAATGAAGTAAATCGGGCTAAACATGAAGTAAACCGGACTTAAAATGCAGGTTGCTATTTGTTTTTAAGTATTTTTACAGTTTTAACCTTTACTGCAGGATATTGGGGCAAAAATACCGTCTTTTTTAATTTGTTGAGAATGAATCCTATTCGTCGATTTGATGAGATAGACACGCGAGATCTATTCTTATTTCTCATAGTAACTCCTATTCTCACTTGATCACTATTCCTATATATATATATATATATATATATATATATATAGAGGTTAGATCATATGAGAATAGATGTTAACGTAAGAAATGAGAATAAATCTCAGCCTTTGATTTCACAAGATCTGCGGTCATTCTTTAATAATTTCCGTCTTCATTTTATCCTCCGCGAACTTCATTATTACATATTTAAGGGTATCATTGTCATTTAGCCTGATGGTATCTTCCTCAACTAATTTCCATTTTCATTTTATCCTCCGCGAACTTCATTATTACATATTTGAATTTCTAATTCCTTTTCAATTTCGATTTTTCATCAAATTTCAATTGTCTTGTTGAGTCATCCAATACTCTAAAATTAAATTAAATTTTATTATTATTTAATTAAATTTTCTAATTTAATGAAGTTTTAAATAGATAAAATAAATTTAACATATTTTTCTGAAAAATTGATTTTATTTTTATTTAATTTAATTTTTCCCATTTGATGAAATATAGAGAAGATAAAATGAAGATAACTGTTTCTAAAAATTTGATTTTTTTTTCTTTTAATGATGTATATAGGAGATAAAATGACGAGAACTGAAATAATTTTTCCAAAAAATTGATTTTATTTTTATTTAATTTAATTTTTTCCATTTAATGAAGTATAGAGGAGATAAAATGAAGAGAATTGTTTCTAAAATTTTGATTTTTTCGTTTAATGATGTATATAGGAGATAAAATGAAGAGAATTGAAATCATTTTTTTCGAAAAATTAATTTTATTTTTATTTAATTTATTTTATAATGAACAATAATTGAGAAAAAATGAAGAATGATTAAGATATAATGAAGAACTGCTAAGATAAAATGCATGTCACGTATAACATCAAAATTCACATCGAATTTATTTTATAATGAATCACATTTGAGATAAAATGAAGAATAACTAAGATATAATGAAGAACTGCTATGATAAATGCATGTCACGTGTAACATCAAAATTCGAATCGTATTTATTTTATAATGATTTGCAATTGAGATAAAATGAAGTATAACTAAGATAAAATGAAGTATATAATACATAAAATGAACAAAACACAACTTTTGCGCCCTGTACATTCGTAATGACTATGTTGCCCTTCAATGAAGTAAAATGAGGATATTATGCCGCATTTTTTGTTAAAGCTCTTATGTAATCTGGATCGTTGATGTTGTCAAATCTATGGACGAGATTTATTCTCATTTCTCATGATAAGGGCTATTCTCACCAGATCAGCCCCTATATATATATATATAGGGTAGTGATCAGGTGAGAATAGGAGTTACTATGAGAAATAGGAATAAATCTCGCGCATCCATCTCATCAAATCGACGAACTGGATTCATTCTCAGCATATTGAAAAATGCGGCATTTTTGCCCCAATATCGTGCAGTTTTAGTCTTTAAAGGCTAAAACTGTAAAAATACTCAAACACAAACAACAACCTGCATTTTATGCCCGATTTACTTCATTTTTAGCCCAATTTACTTCATTTTTAGCCCGATTTACTTCATTTTTACATAAATACGAATTAAAAAAAATTAAACATCTTCTTCTTCAAAGCAACAACATGAGCGTAGTCTCTATAAAACTCAATACCAACATCAACAGTTCTTAAAACTATGCCCTTAAAATGCTTCATCTTATTAACACACTTTGGAATAAATGAACATGTAAGATACAAAAATGCACAAAGTTAACACTA
>JAPKLW010000328.1:456199-516953 GCA_026898455.1 Plectranthus barbatus
ATGCACAATATAATAGAAAAAATGAACGTCGATCTGAATAAAACAAATTTTTTTAAGCAATATTCATGCATAATTAACAACGTCGAGACCGAATACGAATGCGAAATCTAGAAACAAAGAAAAAAAATTTGATCGACAAAAGAAATATAAATCTATTCGAACAAAGAAGGAAGAAGAAATCAAATCGCGCGAAGAAAGGAATAAAAAATCTAATGAGATACTATTTCAGATTTTAAAAAAAAGCTAAAATTACTAAAATAACCTTAATTTTGCAAAACTGCAGGATAATCGAGGAAAACTGCACACGGAGTAAAATAGATCATGAGCGTTGAAATCACAAAATCAAAGGCTAAGATTTATTCTTATTTCTCATACTAAAAACTATTCTCATATGATCACTACTCTATATATATATATATAGGATAGTGATCAGGTGAGAATAGAAGTTACTTAATATAGTTATTTATTATCATATGATCCCATCTCTCTCTCTCTCTCTCCATATATATATATACATGGAGAGAGAGAGAGAGAGAGATGAGATCATATGATAATAAATAACTATATTAAAAATAAGAATGAATCTCATCCATTAGATCTAATTAAATCAATGGCTGATATTTAATTAAACAACAATTAAAACGCAATCAAACAATAAATGATCAAGCTACACCTAAAATACAATCAAACAACATTGTAATCAAGCAATAATGTTGGTCCCGGTTTTTCAGAGTATAAACGTTACGCAGCGGAAATAATATTAAGTGTTTTCTTGCACGCTACTTACACACAGCTGACAACTGGCAACTGGTCAGCTGGTGCTGGTTACTCAGTACGCAGCTGACAGCTGGTCAGCTGGTGATTCAATACTTAGAATATTTTAGCCTTGTTTGCACAATTATATATCAGTTTCAGGATATACTCCACCACTTGAGTGCTGGGTTTAAAATATGAATGAAAGACAGAAAGCTTATAAATAACAAAGGATTTTATAGTGGTTCGATCAATCGATCTACGTCCACTCTCCAGTCGAAGCACTGGAAATTCCACTAAGAGTAATCAGGTACAGGTCTCCTACGATCTATCTCTAGCTGGTGAATGCCTCGTCCACCAGTTTACTAGATCAACCGCTCCCGGTCCTGGATCCTTCTTCAACTCTTCACAGCTAATGGAGTGCGAGCACGTCACTTCAACCTCCACAGCTAGCTAGGGGTTTTAGTTCTCCCAAGAACGTAACAGTCTCTACGGCAGAATGCCCGTAATAACTCAAGTGCTGGTAAGCACAGGAGCTGCTGTGAACTCTCTCGAAGGAGAAAGAACACCAAGTGAGATCTTTAACTTACAAGCTTAAAGCTTGAAGTCTCGTGTTTGATAAATCAACACACGGAAAGCCTTATGAAAAGCCTCGAAAGTACTTTATGCGTTCTTGCAATAATTTCAGTTCTTTCGGTGGTTGAGCAGATGAGTAGAATCATTCAATGTAACAACCAAGAGTTCTAATGTTTGAATGTTGGTGGTTGCGACGTATTTATAGCCGCGGGAACCGATTCAAACTTTCTAGCCGTTTGGACGTATCCGGAAAGGTGTCAGACCTCGGATGTCCTTCTGACGGCGGCAGGTATGTTTTTCCGGAAAGGAACCATACCTTTGACCGCTTTATCTGACACAGATCTCTTTGTGTCAGAACGGCTCTCTCTGTCAGTCCGAGGAATAAGACTGGCGTCTTGTGACTGATAGACTTTAAGTTATCCTTCCTTAAAGTCATCCTTTGTCAGTCGATTCCTCAGAGAATCTTCTTCTTGTCTCTACTACGCAGGGAGAGAGAATCTGGAATTCTGCTGGTAACATCTGACTGGTAGATCATACTGGTGATCTTGTGCTGGCTCTGCTGGTGACTTGCCCTGGCATCATCAAAGTCTACCAAAAGTCTGGATGTTAATTCTTCTCGGAATCTCCCATGACTGGTGAAATCACCGCTGGTGAATAGTGTAAGAACACGTATTCTCCTGGTAAGGTTTGTCAGCCGCCTGCTGATGAACCCCTTCCCAACTGGTGAACAGTAGCCAGTCATAAGCACTTCTCACCGCTGGTGAACAGTGTCAGCACGAGTCTTTGTCAGCCGCCTGCTGATGAAACTTTTCCCAACTGGTGAACAGTAGCCAGTGGTAAGCGTTACTCATGCTGGTGAACAGTGTCAGCATGAGTCTTGATCAGCTGCGACTTACAACTCAAAAGACCTAAACAGGACTTTACATTTAAGACTAGAGCTATGTAGAGACAACTGACGCTGGTAGGACTTAGGATTTGATCCACCAAAACTATAATCTAAACAAGTAAGCTACTGGGAAAGGAAACCTTAGACAGATTTCCCAACAAATAACTAAAACACAATCAAGCAACATTGTAAATATAATCAAGCGGCTTTATCATTTTATCACGGGGGAATTTTTATCACCGGATCCAATCCCTATATATATATATATATATGGAAGAAATGAATATATATAAATCTAGTAATGGTATATTTTATTTATTTGCCTGACAAATAAATAATAAATATGCATATATTGTTATAGAGGTTAGATCATATGAGAATTGTTTATAATGTGAGAAATGAAAATAAATCTTAGTCATTGATTTCACTAGATCAGCGGTCATGCTTTAATAATCCCCGTCTTCATTTTATCCTTCATATACTTCATTGTTACATATTTAAGGATAGCATTGTCATTTAACATATTTAAATATTTTATCCCCTTTGGCGATTTGATTTTTTTTACCTTCTTTCGCACGATCGATTGGATTTATAATTCCTTTTTTTTTTTGCGATTTGCAATGAGATTTTGATTCTTTGTTGAATAAGTTTTGAGATTTCTCAATATCGATTCATATTCATGTTAGTTTTATCTTCATTGATTCATATCTTTGATTTTGTCGATCGGATTTTGGTTTTGATTGGTTCTCAAGGTTAGAATCGAAGTTTTGTGCTTTCTAAGTTCATGTTTCTTTCTGTTATGATTTACTGAGAAGTTATTTCGATTTGTAGCTGAGAATTTGATTGTTAATTCATGAAGAATATATTTGTTTTGGTTGTGAATTTTTATGGTTTGAATATCATATGTGTTTCAGTTGTTTGAAGTTTTTTGATGAAATTTGTTGATTATGATTTCACGAGACTGTTTTTTATATATTGTCTAGAGAGTTTTTGTTTTAAACAGTTTTGGAAGTCTTTCATTTTTAGTATTGTATTATTCATCTGTTGTGGTATTATGTTCATTATTTTGTTTGTTAGTTTCATTTTAAACAACCTTCGATTATTTCATCAACCTTTTTCATTACTTATTTTATTAAATTTCATGGTTGGTGATGCGATGTTCATTTTATCTGTTCTCAGCTTCATTTATACTAGAGTGTGCTGATACGATGAAACCTCATAGTGTGTGAGTGGGTATGTGTTTAAAATTAATGTATACATATTCGAAAAAAAAGGAAAATATTTAGACAATTAGATGATGGTATTGAAAAAAATGAAGAGATTTTGTCAATTAAGGAAGTAAGGTGTAGATAAAATGTAGGTTGCGATTTTCATTCATTGTACACAATGACAATGTACAATTACATTAACTTTATTTTATAATAAACAAAGATTGAGATTAAATGAAGAATAACTAAGATAAAATGCATGTTACGTGAAACATCAAAATTCACATCGAATTTATTTTATAATGAACAACTATTGAGATAAAATGAAGAATGACTAAGATAAAATGAAGAATAGCTAAGATAAAATGCATGTAACATGTAACATAAAAATTCACATCGAATTTATTTTATAATGAACAACAATTGAGATAAAATGAAGTATAACTAAGATAAAATGAAGAATAGCTAAGATAAAATGCATATTACGTGTCACATCAAAATTACGAATATGCCCTTTAATGAACAAAAACTGAGATAAAATGGCGCATTTTTTTCCAGTCAATCTGGATCTCACGATAAGAGTTATTCTCACCAGATCAGCTCTTTATTGTTATTTATATATAGGGGTGCATTATATGGTTACCCACCCTTCATATGTTATATGAGACCAAAACCTATCCATCCAATTTAATTTTCGTTGGATAGAATTTAATTTCAAATTTGTAAATTTTCGATGCGTTATGTAATGTATTATGGTACATTATCTGGGTAAAATTATCTTTTTTTTTTTGCCACCCACAAATTTTTTTATTGCGAAAATTAAGGGATCACATTCCCAAATTTTTAGGATTAAAATTAAGTAACTGATTTACATTTATGTGCAGCATGATTCACATCCCATAAATTGCATTTTTCTATCTCATATAAAATTCTTATAAAACTTTAAATAATCATAACTCGTTCACTTTAAATTATTTTTTCACGTATAATATATCAAATTAAAGATAATTTAATTATCTTTCAAACAAAATCCCTATTACATATGTTAAGAATAATATATTCATAGTAAAAATAAATAATAGCTACAACTAAATAATGTAACATAATACAAAGGATAATGGAACGAAATCCCTATTACATATGTTCAAAATAATATATTCGTAGTAAAAGTAAATAATGTAATAGCTAAAATCAAATAATGTAACATAATACAAATGATAATGTAATGATATATTTAAAAGCACTGTATCATTATTTTGTTCTTAATGGTACATTATCCGTGGTATTATTCGTACATTATATGTTAATTGAATGGTACATTATGAAATGTGTTGCATCTTTTCCTCTCACCTCATTAGGGGTGATCACGAGTCGAGCTCGAGCCGAGCTTAAATTTTCAAGCTCGAGCTCGACTCGAGGTCAAACTCGTTAAGCTCGACTCGGCTCGATTGAGCTCGATTATTTTAATTTATTTTAATTTTTAATTAAAAAATTATATTATTTATTATTAAATAATAAATTTAGGAATAAAAATTAAAATTATATTAAGCTCGATAAGGCTCGTGAGCCTAGCTCGAACCTAAGCTCGACTCAAGCTCGATTTAAGCTCGAGCTCGATAAGGCTCGCGAGCCTGTCGAATTGAGTATCACAAAGCTCGAGCTCGAGCTTGACAACTACTCGAATAGCTCGAGCTCGAGCTCGGCTTGATTACTATCGAGTCGATTTCGAGTTTTTTTTCGAGCCGATCTCGAGTAGCTTGCGAGCCTGCTTGACTCATGCTCACCCCTACACCTCATCTTGTCCTTGATACAAGCACGTGATGTGTGCCGAATAATGGACAAATCGGAACATTATTTAAGTTTTCAGTGTTACATTATCTACGATAAATATGATGTATTATTTGTTTACAATTTCAATATTATACCAAAATCTGGAATCATATGAAGAAAATAAAATAAAACGCGCTGATAAAATAAATATAGTTACGATAGTTTAGATTCATTTAGTTAGGGTTTTCTTATTTTCATATCTTTTCGTATCTTCTGTACTCTATTTATTTACGTCAATAAAATCATTATTTCCTGCGGAAAACCCTATCATGGTATCAGCCACATAACGATCTTAACCCTAGCCCCCTCTCTCTCTCGCCTCCCCTTCAATCTTTTAGTCGCCTGCCATGGCATCCGACGCGCTTCCCCTTTCCACGCTCATTCATAAGGTGACAATCAAGTTAACATCGTCAAACTTCCTCCTTTGGCGTTCGCAACTTGTTCCTCTCCTCACATGTCAGGATCTTATGAAGTATGGTGATGGGTCTCTCATGCCCCCGCCCCCTTGTTCTCCTCGCCCGGTGGTTCCACAAACCCTAATCCCGCCCATGCGACATGGCACGCCGCCGATCAGCGACTCTTGTGTCTGCTGCTCTCGACGCTATCCGAGGAGGCCATGGCGGAAGTTCTTGGCTGTACTACATCTCGTGCAGTCTGGCAGGCCCTCTACTCAGCCTTCAGCAACAAGTCAAAAACACAAGAACTCCGGTTGAAGGACGACCTTCAACTCATCAAATGCGGCTCTCGTTCGGTTGCTGATTACGGCCGCGACTTTAAAGCCTTATGCAATCAACTATCTGCGATTGGCAGGCCTATTGATGACACTGACAAGGCTCACTGGTTCCTTCATGGTCTCGGCCCAGCATTCGCCTCTTTCTCTGTGGCACAGATATGTTCCCGCTTTCAACCACGACGCAATACGACAACGACCACTACTCCTCATGCAGATTACTTTCTTTGACCGCGGAGGATTTGTAATCGCTGATTGCTTCTCACAAGCAGTCGCTGATTTTGTATCTGCAATGGGATTTCTCAACACTTGGCCAGCCGCCTGCTGCGGCGAAGCTGAGATCCGGCCTCCTCAGCCGCTCAGCTTTGGCACCACTTCCTATTTCCCAGCTTCGGCTCCGCCAACTATTTTTCATTCCCTTCGGAATGGTACAAAGAGTTTTTTTGTCGAATGAGAATTTCTCCACCAGAAGATCCGTGTTTGATGAGGAAAAACTTGATATTCTAAGCAAAACAAAACAGGTGCCAACATTTGAAGAAAAAACGAGGGGGTAACAATTTGATTGACAGTGATTGTGTTATGAGTTGCAGTTAACCATGTATATATTACATTATTTATATGATAGTTGATACTTTATTTATTCTTTATATACTACATTATCTTTTATAGCGCGTGATAGGGTTTTCCGCAGGAAATAATGATTTTATTGACGTAAATAAATAGAGTACAAAAGATACGAAAAGATATGAAAATAAGAAAACCCTAACTAAATGAATCTAAACTATCGTATCTATATTTATTTTATCATCCCCCCTCAAGCGAGACTCAGGAATTTCAGTGAGTTGAAGCTTGCTACGAAAGTGCTCAAAGAGAGGTCGTGGTAGTGCTTTGGTAAAAACATCGGCGAGTTGGCGATCTGTTGGAACGAACGCCGTCGTGGCTCGAAGACCAATCAACGTCAAACTCCCAGATGCCAAATCTGTCGCCAGGACGGTCATTATGCAGATGCATGTCCAGATCGCTACGCTCGCACATCGTCTTCGAATCTTGCTGAGGCATTCAATGCCTCTTGCTCGGTTTCCTCATCTCCATCCTCTGATTGGTTTCTCGACACAAGTGCCTCTGTGCATATGATGCCTGATGCTGGTATTCTTGACACATCGCAGCCGTTCTCTGGTCCCGATCGTGTAGTTGTTGGTAACGGTGCACATCTTCCTATATCTCGTATTGGTTATTCATGGCTTTCGAACTCTATTAATCTATTGGATGTTCTTGTTGTTCCGTCTCTCACCAAGAATTTATTGTCTATCAGCAAGCTCACATCTGACTACCCTGTTGATGTCTTGTTTTCTGATCGTTCTTTTGCTATACAGAATCGCCACAGCAAAGCCGTCCTCGCCAGCGGCAGCCGTAGTGCTGGCCTCTAGGTTTTGGAGCGAGTGCACCCGGTTTTCTTTACCCAGCTGCGTTCGAATGTTCGTCGTGCGTCTTTTGAGCTTTGGCATAGTCGTCTAGGTCATATTTCTTTTGATATGATTTCGTTGCTTAGTAAACAAGGGCATATATCTGTTACTTCCTGTTTACCTAAGCCCTCTATTTGTACTTCGTGTCAAACTGCTAAAAGTACTCGTTTGGTTTTCTCTTTAAATGAAAAACGCTCATTACATGTTCTGGATTTAATTCATTGTGACTTATGGGGTCCTGCTCCTGTGCATTCGTCTGGTTCCTTTCGCTATTATGTTATATTTGTCGATGACTATAGTCGTTTCACATTGTTTTATCCCCTTGTTCGGAAGTCGGATTTCTTCTCGATTTTTTAGTCCTTTGTTGCACTTGTTGAGAATCAATTGTCTCGTCGCATCAAGGTCTTTCAAAGCGACGGTGGCACAGTATTCACAAATAATTATGTTCAAATTTTTCTACAATCCAAGGGCATTCTTCATCAGCGTTCTTGCCCTTACACTCCTTCTCAGAATGGTCGGGCAGAGTGCAAACACATGCATATTACTTAAACAGGATTGACTTTATTATTTCACTCTCATCTTCCTGTTTCTATGTGGGTTGAAGCATTCAGCACTGCTACTTATATTATTAACCGTGTGCCATCTACTACTCTTCGTGGGTTATCTCCCTTTCAGGTCTTATTTGGTACGGCTCCGCATTATGATAACTTTCACCCCTTTGGATGTCGGGTGTTTCCATGTCTTCGGGACTATGCTGCGACGAAATTCTCTCCCCGCAGTATTCCCTATGTTTTCATCAGTTTCTCTTCTCATCATAAGGGATTTCGATGCCTTGATCCGTCTACCTCTCGCGTTTATATCACGCGTCATGCACGGTTCGATGAATCCTCATTTCCGTTCACAGGTTCTCCCAGCAGCTCGCATCCCTCGACTTTGGATGTCTCGCATTTTTTGGAACCATCCGCGCAGCTACCTACCTCCTCTTCCCTGCCGTCGCAACCACCACGTCCACCGCCACGATCTACGTGTGTTTCTGCTCCTTCGCCCAAGCCATGTGTCATTTGTCCGGATGATCTTCCTGACCCTGCTGCATTACCATCACCTACTGCTCCTCCTCAACCGCCCTCCCCGCCGCCGGCACCTTCGGGAGACCACATGGTCACTCAAGCTCGCGCTGGTATTTTCAAACCTCGCTACTTAACTTATTATGCTTGCACTAACCTTCATCAGGCTCTCCTCACGGCTTCTGAACCGAAAGGGTCCAAATCTGCCTCTAAAAGTCCTGAATGGTGAGCTGCCATGTCCGAGGAGATGGATGCACTGCTCAAAAATCAAACATGGGATCTTGTTCCGCAACCTCCTGATTCTAATATTATAGGCTCCAAATGGGTATTTCGCACCAAGTTTCGTTCAGATGGAAGTATTGAGCGTCATAAGGCTCGCCTAGTCACTCAAGGTTTTTCTCAGATTCCGGGTCTTGATTTCTCGCATACATTCAGTCCTGTTGTCAAAGCTGCCACCATTTGGATTATCATCTCTCTTGCCGTCACATTCAATTGGCCTCTTCATCAGCTGGATGTTAAAAATGCATTTCTCAATGGAATTCTCACTTCGCCTGTCTATATGCATCAGCCTCCTGGCTTCATCGATCCCCGCTTTCCAAATCATGTTTGTCATCTCAAAAAGGCTCTCTACGGTCTCAAACAGGCGCCTCGTGCCTGGTTTCATCGCCTTAGTTCTTTTCTGATCTCCTCAGGCTTCACTTGCAGTAAATCTGACACCTCTTTATTTATTTATGCACGTGATTCTCTGCGTATTTTCTTACTTGTCTATGTAGATGACATTATCCTCACCGGCAGCAGCAGTTCGTTTATTTCGGACTTCATCAAACGTATTCACTCTGAATTTGCAATTAAAGACATGGGCCGACTAAGCTACTTCCTTGGCTTGGAGATCACTTACTTGTCTAATGGTCTTCTTTTATCTCAAAGCAAGTATAGTCGTGATATTCTGACTCGCATGGAACTTCTGGATGCCAAACCTGTTGGAACGCCACTACCGGCCGGTCAATCGCTCACTTTGGATGGCGATGCCTTTGATGATGTTACCACATATCGCTCGATCGTTGGTGCCCTACAATATCTCACTATCACTCGCCCTGACATCTCGTTTGCTGTCAATCTTGCCAGCCAGTTTCTCAAAGCTCCGACTGTTGATCACTTTATAGCCGTAAAAAGTATCCTTTGCTATGTCAAAGGAACCCTCTCACACGGCCTTCTCTTCAGTCGTCGCCCTAGCTGTGATTTAATTGCTTATTCGGATGCTGACTGGGCTCGTTGTACAGACACTCGTTGATCTACGTATGGTCATGCTATTTTTCTAGCCGAATCTCGTCTCCTGGAGCGCTAAGAAATAGCCTACCGTCGCTCGATCAAGCTGTGAATCCAAATACCGTGCCATGGCTAATACTGCAGCCGAAGTCATCTGGATATGCTCACTCATTCCTGAACTTGATGTTCCACTCGTTCGCCCGCATTTATTCTGCGACAATCAAAGCTCCATATTCCTAACTCAAAACCCTGTTGCTCACAAGCGTGCAAAGCATATTGACATTGACTATCACTTTGTCCGGGATTTAGTCCAATCTGGAAAGCTTGTCATGGCGTTCGTTCCAACAGATCGCCAACTCGCCGATGTTTTTACCAAAGCACTACCACGACCTCTCTTTGAGCACTTTCGTAGCAAGCTTCAACTCACTGAAATTCCTGAGTCTCGCTTGAGGGGGGATGATAAAATAAATATAGATACGATAGTTTAGATTCATTTAGTTAGGGTTTTCTTATTTTCATATCTTTTCGTATCTTCTGTACTCTATTTATTTACGTCAATAAAATCATTATTTCCTGCGGAAAACCCTATCACGCGCTATAAAAGATAATGTAGTATATAAAGAATAAATAAAGTATCAACTATCATATAAATAATGTAATATATACATGGTTAACTGCAACTCATAACACAATCACTTTCAATCAAATTGTTACCCCCTCGTTTTTTCTTCAAATGTTGGCACCAGTTTTGTTTTGCTTAGAATATCAAGTTTTTCCTCATCAAACACGGATCTTCTGGTGGAGAAATTCTCATTCGACAAAAAAACTCTTTGTACCATTCCGAAGGGAATGAAAAATAGTTGGCGGAGCCGAAGCTGGGAAATAGGAAGTGGTGCCAAAGCTGAGCGGCTGAGGAGGCTGGATCTCAGCTTCGCCGCAGCAGGCGGCTGGCCAAGCGTTGAGAAACCCCATTGCAGATACAAAATCAGCGACTGCTTGTGAGAAGCAAGCAGCGATTACAAATCCTCCGCAGTCAAAGAAAGTAATCTGTATGAGGAGTAGTGGTCGTTGTCGTATTGCGTCGTGGTTGAAAGCGGGAACATATTTCTCCATCTGAGCAGAATCCCAACATGTGACATCCTTGAGACGAGCACGAGCTCGGGCGACGTCAAACTGAATGCCACCGATGTTGCAGTCGACGAAGAAGTTTTTTGCGGCGGCCTGCCAATGATGTCGATGATGAAGAAAAAAATGATTAATGAAAAAAAAGAAATGCCATCGTGAAAAATAATGTGACGTAGGAGAATGAAAAGAAAAAAAAATGAGAATAATAAAAAACAGTTATGGAAATTAAATCAAACCTATTTTAATGGGATTCAATTAAGATATGGTTGATTTTGCATAAATATGTTAATTGAAAAAAGTCTAATAACCTTTTAGTAAACAAAAATTAAGGAAATAAAAATTAAAAATCCATAAGTTGCAAAATTATCTGGGCCACAAGAAAAAAAATTAAAGGATAAGATTTGGTCACATCTCATTCTCTCTCTCTCTCTCTCTCTCTCTCTCTCTCTATATCTATATATATATATATATATATATATATATATATAGATAGGGTGGTGATCATATGAGAATTATTTTCAGTATGAGAAATGAGAATGAACAATGAACTAAGTGTAAGATAAAATGAACAAAACTTAAGATAAAAGTGAACAATTTTTTCGATAAAATGATAACTAAAAATACAATGAAGGAAATCAAAGTTAAAAATGAAGAAAATTGAAGATAAAATGAAAACAAGTTTTAATGCATGATTTTGATGTTAAAATGAAGATTTTTGAAATGCATGATTTTGATGTTAAAAATGCGGTATTTTGATGTTAAAATGTAGTATTCTCATTTCTCATACTAACTATTTCTCACCTGATCATTACCATATATATATATATATATATATATATATGGTAATGATCAGGTTATATATATATATATATATATATATATATATAGCAGATCCGGTGAGAAAGGTCTTAACGTGAGAAAGTGAGAAAAATGATTGATTGTGTTCATGAGGTTGATTGATTGTATTCAGGTCGTTGCTTAGTTGTGTTTTAGTTGTTGCTTGTTTGAATATCAATCATCAATTTTTTTAGATCTAATGGACATGATTCATTCTTTTTTCTCACAAGGGGATTTTTTTTACATGATCTATCCTCTCTCTATATATGTTAATGTAAGAAATGAGAATAAATCTCAGCATTTGATTTCACAAGATCTGCGGTCACGCTTTAATAATTTTCGTCTTCATTTTATCATCCGCAAACTTCATTATTACATATTTAAGGGTATCATTGTCATTTAGCCTGATGGTATCTCCCTCAAATAATTTCCATTTTCATTTTTTCCTCCGCGAACTTCATTATTACATATTTGGATCTGTAATTCCTTTTCTTTTTGATTTTTCATAAGATTTCGATTGCCTTGTTGAGTCATCCAATACTTTAAAATTAAATTAAAATTTATTATTATTTAATTGAATTTTCTAATTTAATGAAGTTTTAGATAAATAAAATGAACTTAACATATTCTTCTGAAAAATTAATTTTATTTTTATTTAATTTAATTTTTCCATTTAATGAAGTATAAAGGAGATAAAATGAAGAGAACTGTTTCTAAAAATTTGATTTTTTTCTTTTAATGATGTATATAGGAGATAAAATGAAGAGAACTGAAATACTTTTTCCAAAAAATTGATTTTATTTTTATTTAATTTAATCTTTTCCGTTTAATAAAGTATAGAGGAGATAAAATGAAAAGAACTGTTTCTAAAAATTTGATTTTTTTCATTTAATGATGTATATAGGAGATAAAATGAAGAGAATTGAAATCATTTTTTCCGAAAAATTGATTTTATTTTTAGTTAATTTATTTTATACTGAACAACAATTGAGATAAAATGAAGAATAACTAAGATATAATGAAGAACTGCTAAGATAAAATGCATGTCACGTGTAACATCAAAATTCACATCGAATTTATTTTATAATGAATCACAATTGAGATAAAATGAAGAATAACTAAGATATAATGAAGAATTGCTAAGAAAAAATGCATGTCACGTGTAACATCAAAATTCGAATCGAATTTATTTTATAATGATTCACAATTGAGATAAAATGAAGTATAACTAAGATAAAATGAAGTATATAATACATAAAATGAACAAAACACAACTTTTGCGCCCTGTACGTTCGTAATGACCATGTTGCCCTTTAATGAAGTAAAATGAGGATAAAATGTCGCATTTTTTGTTAAAGCTCTTATGTAATCTGGATCGTTGATGTTGTCAAATCTATGAACGAGATTTATTCTCATTTATCATGATAAGAGCTATTCTCACCAGATCAACCCCCTATATATATATACATATACATACATATATATATATAGAGGTTAGATCATATGAGAATAGATGTTAATGTAAGAAATGAGAATAAATCTAAGCCTTTGATTTCACAAGATCTGCGGTCATGCTTTAATAATTTCCGTCTAAATTTTATCCTCCGCGAACTTCATTATTACATATTTAAGGGTATCATTGTCATTTATCCTCATGGTATCTCCCTCAAATAATTTCATTTTCATTTTATCCTCCGCGAACTTCATTATTACATATTTGGATCTCTAATTCCTTTTCATTTCGATTTTTCATAATATTTCGATTGCCTTGTTGAGTCATCCAATACTCTAAAATTAAATTAAATTTTATTATTATTTAATTGAATTTTCTAATTTAATAAAGTTTTAAATAAATAAAATAAATTTAACATATTTTTTAAAAAAATTGATTTTATTTTTATTCAATTTAATTTTTCCCATTTGATGAAATATAGAGAAGATAAAATGAAGAGAACTGTTTCTAAAAATTTGATTTTTTTTCTTTTAATGATGTATATAGGAGATAAAATGACGAGAACTGAAATAATTTTTCCGAAAAATTAATTTTATTTTTATTTAATTTAATTTTTTCCATTTAATGAAGTATAGAGGAGATAAAATGAAGAGAACTATTTCTAAAATTTTGATTTTTTTTCGTTTAATGATGTATATAGGAGATAAAATGAAGAGAATTCAAATCATTTTTTTCGAAAAAATGATTTTATTTTTATTTAATTTATTTTATAATGAACAATAATTGAGATAAAATGAAGAATGATTAAGATATAATGAAGAACTGCTAAGATACAATACATGTCGCGTATAACATCAAAATTCACATCGAATTTATTTTATAATGAATCACAATTGAGATAAAATGAAGAATAACTAAGATATAATGAAGAACTGCTATGATAAAATACATGTCACGTGTAACATCAAAATTCGAATCAAATTTATTTTATAATGATTCGCAATTGAGATAAAATGAAGTATAACTAAGATAAAATGAAGTATATAATACATAAAATGAACAAAACACAACTTTTGCGCCCTGTACGTTCGTAATGACTATATTGCCCTTCAATGAAGTAAAATGAGGATATTATGCCGCGTTTTTTGTTAAAGCTCTTATATAATCTGGATCGTTGATATTGTCAAATCTATGGACGAGATTTATTCTCATTTCTCATGATAAGGGCTATTCTCACCAGATCAGCCCCCTATATATATATAGGGATTGGATCCGGTAATAAAAATTCCCCCGTGATAAAATGATAAAGCCGCTTGATTACCTTTACAATGTTGCTTGATTGTATTGTAGTTGTTGCTTGATTACAATGTTGCTTGATTGTATTTCAGTTATTGCTTGATCATTTGTTGCTTGATTGCGTTTAAGTGTTGCTTGATAAGATATCAACCATTGATTTAATTAGATCTAATGGATGAGATTCATTCTTATTTTTAATATACTTATTTATTATCATATGATCCATTCCCTATATATATATATATATATATATATAGGGCTGATCTGGTGAGAATGAACCTAAACATGAGAAATGAGAATAAATCATGACCATTGATTTAACACAATCAATGATCCAGATTGACTGAAAAAAAATGCGGCATTTTATCTCAGTTTTTGTTCATTAATGGGGAAATTCGTAATATTAGTGTTATTTTATAATATTCATTTTATCTTTGCTATTCTTCATTTTATCTTAGTTATACTTCATTTTTTCTCAGTTGTTATTTATTATAAATAAATTTGATGTGAATTTTGATATTATACGTAACATGCATTTTAGCTTAGCTATTCTTCATTTTATCTCAATTATTGTTCATTATAAAATCAATTCGATGTAATTGTACTTCGTCATTTTGTACAATGAACGAAAATATGAACCTATATTTTATCTACATCTTACTTCATTAAATGACAAAATCTCTGCATTTTTTTTTCATTTACCTTCATTGAAGACCATTTTTATTATCTTATGTGCAATTTACACATAAATGATGTTGGACCCAAGATCAGAGTCGTCGTGGTGAATAACAAACCAACTCACACACGAAATGCAGCAGAATATTAACGTTCACTTGCACTTATGTTCTTACTAAATGTGTTTAAGCTCGGAATCGTACTTAGGGTTTTCTTCAAGTATACTCTAGCAACTTGGGTTGCTAGGTTTCCAATCGATGAACAGAACCCAATAAAACAGTAAAGGACACACAATATTTATAGTGGTTCGATCTAATAGATCTACGTCCACTCCTTAGCCACATCGCTAAGAATTTCACTAAAAGATATTTGAAGTACAAGGAATCGCCGATCTCTTGTAGCAGGTAGTGAGCTTTCGACCTAGCCACTACAAAGCTATCCACCGATGCTTCAATCTTCTAGTCCACAGCATCGGGCAAGTCAAGGGCGGGACCTTCGTAAAACTTGCCTCTGCTGCAATGGAGGTTATATAGTTCTCTCTGAACTCTGTCTGGTTTGCGGCTAATGCCCGCCAGAGTCAATCCCTTGAAATGACTGCTAGATGCTTCCTGATTTGGAAGGTATCCCAATGATTGAAGATTATTGAGCAAAGTCAAGGAATCTCTTCAATGAAGTGTCAGATATTCAAGTGGGGGACACTACGGTTGTTGAGAGCTTTGAATTTTCAAGTCTCGCTCTCAACTGACCACTTTCTCACTTTTTGCTTTTGTCAAAGGAATCTCACAGTAAATGCCTTTTCGAATGTGGTTGAGGTTCCTTAGGTCGTGAGTAATGGAAGCAGTAGTAGTCGTTTCTCTCTATTGGACTTCTATTTTATATCTGGAGATTCAAACTTTGAATCTCCAAATCCGTTAGACACAACGGCTCCTTCATCCAAGAGAGTTACTTGCTTTTTCTACCTTTCCGACGTCGTACAATACTTTCTGACCTACTTTGGGAAAGCTTTTGTCCTTGGTTGTACTTCTTGTCAGAATGGGAGTCTTTCGCAAGTATCTCCTTGCTAGGCATTCTATCGGGGAATGTTGAATGCTGGGAGTACTCTGCTAAGTCTTTTGATTGCTAAGCTCTTCTAGCAATCTGCTGACTCCTTCAGCAGATGCATCTATATCACTTAAGTCTTTCTCTGCTGATCGCTAATACTTAGCAATCTGCTAGGATGCTAGCGAATGCTGACTCCTTCAGCATTCTGCTATCACTTGCTTCCGACTGCTAACTCCTTGTCCTTAGCAGTCTCTTCCTTCAGCCTATGATTGCCAATACCTTAGCAATCATTCTTCTTAGCACTTGACCGCTAACGTCTCTAGCAGTCATTCTCGTCTGCTGACTTCTCTAGCAGTTACCATCTACTGAGAATACTTCTAGCATTTCAAAGTTGCTTGAACTTGATATTCTTCGTTTTATCTGTTGATTCCTTCAGCAGTCTTCTCAAGCACTTCCTAATCTATTACAACTCGATATTTTTCCTAAACAGGATATTACAACAGAGTTGCTAGACTATGCTAAAGTTCAGCAATGATCGATCATCTAATAAGCTTTAATTCAACAAAACTTTTACAATAAAATCCTAAGGGAGGAATTCATAAGTAATTCCCAACAAATGCCAAAATAAAATTACAATAGAAATATGTCTAAGTTGTTCAAAATGGCAACACTCCCTCTAGTTTCAAGAACAATTTGAGGTAACACTTGGACGATTCGAAAAACCACTGCACCACAAATTCCTTCAAACATCTTTAATAATGAGTCGTTACATTTAATGATACCATCATCCAACTTCTCAATACAATTACGATACAATACCTGGAAAAAAAATATATGATGACGAATATCATGACAACTTCCTATATAAAATGAACAATAGTTAAAATTAATTTGTGAACAAAATTGATAAATGAAACTTTACTTTAATGCAAATTATTTGACATAAGATGAAGCAAATTCACATAAAAAGGAAAAAGAATCATAATAGAAACAGACATCAATGCAGCATATTTGAGATAAAATGAAGCGAATTTACATAAAAATGAAAGACATTAAAATTATAACAAACATCAAAATTTTACTTCAATAACCATATTTGAGAACAAATGAAGCGGATTCACATAAAAATGAAAGACAATATAACTGTAACAAATAATTGATACACGAAAATATCAAGCAAAAATCCATAACACTCATAAACTCCAAACCACAAATCGATTCTCAAAACCAGAGAATATGTACAAAGACAAATTGACGAACATGAATAGATATAAGATCGCATATTGAATGAGATTTTGAGTTTTACTTTTCAAACCAAGATTCGTAGCTTGCAAAAATATTATAGCTCCGACATCTGGATTCGATCATCAAAACAAAAGAATATGTACAAAAATAAATGCAAGAACACAAAAAGGAATATGATTTCAGATAAGGAATAGAAGATTGGATCTCAACTAAGCAATAAGAATCGAATCGTAGAGAAGGAAACATAAATCTAATCAGAGATTGAAAGAGATTTGTTCTACTAAAATTTATTAAATTACAGCACTACCCTTAACTATTTAACAATGCAATATACAGAACAAAAAATGAAAATGGAAATTTTTTTATCTTGAGCGTTGATTTGCCAAATTGAATGATTGAGATTTATTCTCATTTCTCATATTATAAATAATTCTCATTTGATCTAACCTCTATATCTATTTATCTATCTATCTATATATATATAGAGTGGTGATCATATGAAAAATATTTTTAGTATGAGAAATGAGAATAAATCTCAGTCCTCTATCTTTGCATATCAACGCTCAAGATTTAAAAATTTTCGTGTTCATTTTTTTAAGTATATTGTGCATTATTCGATTTTAAGGATAATTTTGTAAAACGTAATATTTTTCTCTCTATCCTTTAATTAAAATTCTAAAAACTTTAAAACTTACTCAATTTAAATTCATTTTTCATCTATTATATATCAAATTAAAGATAATTTAATTATCTTTCAAATAAAGTTCTTATTGCATTAATTTAGAGGATGAAAACCTTAACAAAAAAATAGTAATTTTATTCATAAATCTTGTAACAGCACATTTGTTCATCCCCGAGATTAGAGTTATTGTAAATGCAATGGAAAGTTTAAAGATCCTTGCACTTATCTTGCTGAGGTTCTAACTCAGCCAGAACTTAGAGAAATATGTTTTAAGCTCGAGAAGTTCTTAGTCTGATTATAGTTTATACTCCAACACTTGAGGAGCTGGGTTTTAAATCAGAGATAAACAACAAGTAACAATAACAATAAAAACACAAAAATTATAGTGGTTCAGACAAATGTCATACTTCCACTCTACAGTATGCTGACTGGAATTCACTAAGATTTGATACACGGTGTTGAACTTGATCTCTAGTTGTAGGCAGCACCTCCGTCTGGCCACAACGCACCTTCAAATAGCTCCTTCGATATCAACCTTAACAACAACTCTTGGAGTGAGGACACACCTCACAGCCTCCTTGAATGCTGGACTTAGGAATTTTATAGTTCTTCCTTGAACTTATCCACCTTGCGGCAAATGCCCGTGAGAGTCAAACTTAGAGAAGGGTGACTGTTGAGTTCTTCCTAGAATCAGAAGAACTTCAATATAACTCTGACAAGAAGCTTCCAAAGTCTCGTGATAATCACAAATAGCTTTTGCGAAGCCTCGAAACTTCAAGTGTTCGATAGAGCTTTTGGCAGAGTTTGTGCTTGTTCTTGCATGTGTTCGATCTCTTTTTTGTTTTCTACAAAACCTCCGATATTTATAGACAAAGATTGAAGACTTTGAATCTTTTGTCCGTTAGAGAAAATTGGTGAACTACTTATATCTTTTCTTCCTTTTTCTGAGCAGCAACAGAGACTTTTCAAGTCTCCTTGCGGTGGTTCGTCCTTTTTCTGACAAGCAGGCATAGTGTCAGAACGGATCTCCTAGTGATCCTAGGAATCCTTCTAACTTTTGATATGTATTCCTTCAGATTCAAGAGATTACTTAAAATCCTAAGATTTGCGGTCTTTTCATTTTGATTTGCCCGCTTTAGATATCTGCTAGACTCTGGAATATTGCTGAATGAACTCTCTGCTGAGTCCGCTAAGCGTTTGTTGAGATATGGGCAACCTTGCTGAGGTCTCAGCAACCTTGCTGAGATCTCACATCTTGCTAGCTTCAGAATCTTCACTATTTGTCTGCTGAGCTTTTCTTGTAGTCTTGAGACTTTGTTGAGTGCCCTCAGCAGTCTTTATGTATTTCTTGGTATTTGCTGAGTTTTTAACACTATGTTGGGCACTTCAGCAATCTTCAATTCTTTCGAGTGCTTTGCTAGCTCCTTCAGCAATCGATAGCAAACAATTCCTATCTCTATTAAAACTCAATTAAAAGTATCCTATACAGGACATTTACAATTTCAACACATTGCTGAGTTGCTAGAGACTTAAACAATTCTAGCTTTGATGCACCAAAACACATATACAAACTGTAAGACCAAAGGGTACAATACTCCCAACAATTTCCCCCTTTTTGGTGCGATCAAGCCCTACAACTGTCTTGATGATCATGGGAAAGAAGACTCCAGAGTTTACAATGAATATAAATCTAGCAAACTAACTCAGTATGTCGACTCCCTCTCAAAATTTCCCCCTCAAAATGATAAGGGTATTGCTCGATAATAAATTTAAAACACTAGTGAATGACTTATAATAATGCTTGAATTTCAGCAATAATCAAGCACATAGCACATTCACACAAAAAATAGAGTAATACGAACAATACACACTTAGTTGTCCACATGCAGTTTGTTGATTACACGAAGAGTGTAAGTTCAACTTATGCAAATAAAATAAGAATTAGACAATGAGAGTTTGTCGTCAATCTAGGTAAGTTTCCATTAACGATTTCAGAAATGAAGTACAAGGAAACAAACACCAGCAAAAAGCTACAGATACAAGGATAGAAGGAATTACTTCTTGGTAGCAGAGGAATCCGAATATGCCTTCTTCGAACTTGAGACCCCATTGTTTTGCTGAGATTACTGATTGATGTAGTAGTGAACTTCATAAACTTATCTACCATAACGTCTCGCCTCTCTCTTTCAAATCGGTCCCTTTCTTTTTTCCTCCTCTCTTCTCTGTCCTCTTCCTCCTGTTGCCTCCTCAACTCCTCTTTCTTCTTCTTACGAGCTTCCTGGAAAAGATGCATTTCTTCTTATTTTTTCCTCCTCTCTTCTTCTTCAGCCCTTCTTCTCTCTTCTTCTTCAGCCCTTCTTATCTCTTCCCCCTCTTTGATCGCATCAAAAAGATTTGCAGAGAAAGATGCGAAGTCTTCTTGCAAAGATGAGCACAATTCTTCCTTGGCCTTTTCCAACTTAGCATCCAATACTTGATACGCCCTAGATTTTCAATCAATTTTACTTAATTGAAATTCTAGAGCAAAACCAAGAATAATTTTTATAAATCCAGGAACTTCTTGCTTCGCCCACTAGATTACTAGCTACTAAAGAGTTGATGTTGTATCTAAGTACGAATTAAGTCGTTGAGTTGTTATCTATTCTAGGCAACAAGTAAATCTAACTACCTAACCAGGAAAGCTTTACTAAAACATGCATTTTCTCAACATTCATCATATTAACTCTTCAATCACTTCCACACTATCTATTGCAATTGTAATCACAAACTCAAGTATCAAATTCAGCAATGGTGAAACAAAGGACATTTGTAAGAAATCCACATTGAATCCATGAAATTGATTTGAATGATGCAAACACTTTTAATTCACCCAAAGATGGTCAACCTACCCCAAAGCTTCCTATCTCCTTTAGCACCGTCAATATAAGAGTAGATGAAACTAGATACACAAACAATCACGTTATAGCACCTAATTCCACTCCAAATAGACCGTAAGTTATGGACCTATAGGCAATCTCCGCACAGGGATTGGATCAAAACCTACATGCGTCTACACTTTTCACAACACCTCAATCCGCGTGTTGGCTGCAATCTCGGTATCTAATACACACATAGTTGGTTACCGCCTACACTATGTGATTTAAGAAAAGACTCAAGTGAGTGCAATCGAATGGATGAAGGTAAACATTCAATTCAAGCTCAATTAAACAATTCAATGTTTCATTCTACCAATATCCCCAAGGATTTAGCTTGACATACCTTGGATTAGGTTCAATTGAAAAGAAATACAAAACTTAGCCATTACAAGAGATTTGAAATTGCAAGTTTCCCCACTTTGAATCCTTGGCCTTGATCTAGACTTGATTCTTCTTTATCTTCATCAATTGGATATATTTGGATGAAGATCCTCCTCAATTGTAGGTTGGATGGAGTGGGTAGAGTAATTTGGAGTGAAATAACCGCAAAAAATGAGTAAAAGTGCCAAAAGTCCTTTCTCAATTCGTCCTTCCAGCTTTTATACTAAGTTCCCAGACCTTCATCTTGCCTCGGATGAGATCGGCTCAACCTGGATGACTTTGTAACTAAAAAACCACCAAACAGCACGTCTGGGATTGCCCGGGATAGATCTGGCTGAACCAGGATTTGCCTCTAGCTGGCTCATCCCAGCCGAGTTGAATAGGGGTTCGGTCGAGATAAGCCAGATAGAGGCAAATCTCGGCCGAACCCCGAATTTCCCGGACTGGGATTTGGCTCTAAAATCTTACCTGCTGCTCCGCTGCTCCATCCGGGTCAGTATTTTCTATGCATAAACACGATCTGGATCGATTTTTCACCAAAATTGGGTTAAACTTGATGAAAAATGCTCAATTCCTTCCCTACACAACACCAACACAATCATATCCATCTTAGCATGCCTCAATCATAGCTCATCATATCCATCTTAGCATGCCTCAATCAAACGAGATTATCACCTAAATTTGTGCAACGATTAATGCAAGAGATTCAACCCTCTCAGCAAAATAGATATAAGAAATGAAATTCACTCCCTCACGTGTTTATGGATCATTCACTCAAGCACGAGATATACAGTTAGATTTCCATAAGCTTGCATCCTATCTCACCACTATATTACAATGAGCTAGATTCTAGAATCAAGAAGGTCTTTGCTTTGGTTATAACGTGGTTATCTAAAAGGTAGGTGGTTTTAGGCCAAAGTGACTAAACTCCTCAAATTCCCAAAACCCCCAATCATTTGCTCCAATCAACCAATCCCGAGGCTTATTCAACTCACTTCCTTTTTCCTTTTATTTTTTCATTTTTTTCTCATGCCCTTGCATGTTTCATTTTTTATTTTTCACCACAATTTTTCGTTGGTGCTCAATTTTCATGACTTGCACCTTTTCTTTTTCAACTTCTCACTTTCTTTCTAGCCTCATCAAAAGGGATTCAATTCAACCAAACAAACCAAACAATTCCCAACCCGAACTCACAACACCATATTCACCCTCAAAATCTCATTCCCCCAAACTTTGTCCTAATCATATCAAAGAGCAATCTCCAATAAGGCTCAATCACAGGAAACGAAGGTAAGAAAGGCTAATAATGATCAAATAGAATGCCTTATACTCCCGATGTGTAAGGAAGGACTAAGAATTGATGGCCTAGTATCATTTTCTAATCAATAGCTCATGCTAACTAGAAAGAGAATGAATGCAAGTTCTAGAATTCTCCCTCTCTATCTCGCCTCTCACAACCGAATAGATATAATAATATCTAGCTCAAATCTCACATCTCTTTGTTAAGTCTCAAGTATTAACACCCACAAAGCTCGGCAATTCAAAAGTCTATGTTGGTCCCGGATCAGAGTCGTGATAAGTAGTCGAAGACTACTTAGCAAATGCAGTGGAATATAGAGTTATCTTGCACTTAGATCTTTTCCAAATGTTTAGCTCGGAGGTTGATGTTAAGATTGTTTCAGATATACTCTAGCAACTTGAGGTTGCTTGGTTTCAATTAAAAGAAAGAAACAATAAAACAGTAAATAAGAACACAAGGGTTTATAGTGTTTCGATCCTTAAAATCTACGTCCACTCCTCAGTCGAATCACAGAGAATTTCACTAAAAAGATATATTGAAGTACAAGGATTCGCCGAACACTTGTAGCAGATGGTGAGCTTTCGAGCCAACCACTACAAAGCTATCCTCCATCACATCTATCTTTCGGCAGCTGCGGCTAAGTCAAGGGCGCACCTTCATAAAACTTAACCTTGCTACAATGGAAGCTTTTATAGTTCCTTCCTGAACTCTTCTGGGTTTTTGGCAACAGCCCGTCGGAGTCAATCTCTTTTCAGAGATGTGACTGCTGGATGCTTCCTACGATGGAAGTTATCCCAATAAATGATTCTTGAACAAAGTCAAGGAATCCTCTTGAATGCAGTGTCAGATATTCAATGTTTGACACTTGCTGTTCAGAGCTTAAGATTCTTCTTGTCTCTTAAAGGAGCTCTCAACTGACTACTCTCTTTTTGGTTTGCTTGTAAAAGCTTTCTTTTGATTTGCAGTGTGTTGTAGTTGAGCAGTGAGTAGTAGTATACGTCTCTCTGTTTGGACTTCTCTTTTATATCTGGAGATTTAAACATTTGAATCTCCATATCCGTTAGACATAACATTCTTCTTCGTCCAAAAGAGTGTCTACTTTATCGTCCTTTCCGGCGTGGTACAGTTGCTTTTCACCTACTTCGGGAAAGCTTATCGTCCTTGGTTGTACCTTTGTTAGAACGGGCGTCTTAGCAGTCATTGCTGGATGTTTCTTTGCTTAGCATTCTATCGGAGAATGCTGGGAACGTTCTGCTAAGTCCTTAGACTCTTTGACTACTTAGACCTTCTAGCAGTTTCTCTTGTATCCAACTACTGACTCCTCAGCAGTTGCGTATTCAGCGCTTGAGTCTTGATTCCTGATTGCTATATCTTCTAGAAATCTCCTTAGTAATAGTGAATGCTGACTCCTTCAGCATTCCGCTATCTTTTTACTGCTGACTGCTGAGTAAGTACTCCTAGCAGTCTCTTCTTTCAGCATATGACTACTAACATCTTAACAGTCATTCTTCTCAGCACTTGACCGCTACCTCCTTCGCAGTCATTTCTGTCTGCTGACATCTCCTAGCAACCAATGTATTCGTGATTGCTGAGAACGCTCCTAGCATCCAGAATACTTTCGAAGTTGCTTGGAATCTGATATCCTTCATTCCAATTGCTGAATCCTTCAACAATCTTCCACAACACTTCTAATCTATTACAACTCGATATTTTGTCTATACAGGACTTTACACATGAGTTGCTAGACTACACTATACTTCAACAATGATCGACCAAACTAAGACTTTGATTCAAAAAAACCTTTTACAACTTGATCTAAAGGGAGATTTACAATATAAATCAAGGAATAATTCCCAACAATTTCAAGAATAATTCCCAACAATTTCCCCCTTTTTGGTGCGATCAAAGCCTACAATCTATTGCTGAATCTAAGAAGGAAAAATTTCTGAGTTAACAAGAAATTCTATCAGATCTAGTCTAGCAAACTAATTCAGAATTTAACCAACTTAGTCCTAGCAAGGAATGGTTTTAATAAATTCCCCCTCAACAAAAGCTGGGAATATTCTCGATTAAACACAAGTAAAATGCTACTTAGGAATATGCTAGAAAGTCTAGCACCCAATCAATCAGCAAGCATTTACCACCAATCATAAGACATAATAACTCAACATCCACATGCAATTTTGTTGAATACACAATTTGTGTATTTCAACTAAGGCACGCAAAAATTCAGAAGTGGATAATGAGTAATTATCTTAGTCTGATTCAGTTTCATATATATGATTGAGAGTTTTAAAAGTACAAATGAAACTGAAAGACAAAAAGATTACAAAAATCTTGCTAACATATTCAATTTTGCCTCAGGAGTCGGAAGCAGACTTCTTGTCATATTCATCGAATTTGCTCATTGCCATCTGCAGAAATTTGTCATATAGCTATATGTTTGCCTCCCTTTCTGCATCCTCCCTCTCCAGTTTCTTAGCAAGCCTTTTGTTTTCCATTTCGAGCTTCTTGAGCTACAATTCGATCTCCTTCTTCTTCAGCTCTTCTTGTTTCGCAGCTATCTCTTCTTCTTCTTTCTTTCACCTCTCAGCTTCAGCAATTCGCCTTTCTTCCCCCTTTTTGATTGTAGCAAAAAAGGTGGAGGAAAAAGAGTTAACACTTTGAACAAGCTTCTGCTGAGATTCAGCTACATCTTCTTTCATGATCTCCATGTTATTCTTCACTCCGGATACATCCTCTTTAACCTCCGATACTGCTTCCCTGACCTCAGCAACCTCACATTGCACCTCATCCACATCTCGCCTTACATTAGTAACCTCCATATCCACTCAGTCATTGATGGCCATGAGAATAGTAGTGGACAGGGCATGTTGGAGAGTGTATTGTACAGCAGTATCCAGATAAGAGTGAAAGTTATGAGAACTTACAAGAAGGACATCCAATGAAGAAGATGGAATCACAAGCTCTCCGCCTCCAGTAGATGGATGAATTTCGGTGATTGGCTCAGCATCCATAGCATCCTCTACACACCATTCACCCTGCACCTCTAAGTATTGAGCTTCGATTGCTATGCGCTCGGCCTCCTCTAAAAACATGCATTCGCCTCAGCCTCAGCAAGGTCAGCAACCTCTACTTCATCAGCATGTGCAGCCAAGTACTGAGTTTCTTCTGCTAAGCGCTCCTCATCTGCTAGCCTCCAGGCTTTCTCCTGAGCCTTAGCAAGCTCGGCAGCCTTAGCTTCTTCTAAATCAGCAGATCTTGTAGCCCTTGACACTTCCAAAATATCATCTTCTATGAAATGGACAAGCATCTGCTCTTGAGTGTCAAGATGTGCAGTCAGCTCTTGACATTTGTTCTGTTCTAGCTCTTCTTGCTCTTGTGCAGCAGCCATCCTAGCTAGTAGCCTCTCTTTCTTCTGCGTTTCGTATTCAGCTTGACGCCTTCGATATTCAGCAGCGGCTCTGGCTTGGCGCTTGGAGAGCTCAATTCTAACATCAGAGTGACCATCAGGAGCATAAGTGGATTTTGGCAAAGATTGGGAGGTTGAGAACATCCGGTGGACTTGAATAGCCTGAAGTCCGGCAAGGACTTGTTTGTCTGAGAATTGCTTGGTGCCAGGCACTTGATCAATCCAATCGTTAGCCCATAGCTCTTCTTTTCTCCAGTAATTGAGGCGCTTGGTGGTTATCACCAGCAATCCCTCCTCAAAGCTCAGTTGATGCATGATGTAATCATACATCTTTCAACGCCTCAAATCTTCGCTTAACACCTTCCCTTCCTTCGTCGTCTCATCCAACGCAACATAGAAAATATTGGCAATGTCGCACTCGATCTCCGCAAGAACAAACTCTTCAATCTCAGAAATCATGGTAAAGAGATCAGAATTTACCTCTTCTTCAAGAAAGACACGAGCACACCATTGTGCTATCCTCCTTGTCTTGAATCGCTTTCCAGGTAGTCCTTTGAATGGGATTCTCAGCGCTTCATTTGTTCCTGTAGGAATCTTCCTGAGAAATCTTGCATCATAGACATCCTCGAATTCTCCATCGGAATCTGACTCTGAGTAGCATGAGGCCAAAAAGCCTTCATCTGGTTCATCTTCTTGCATATGCTCCTCTGGTATCTGCTCTGCTGGTGTCTGTTCTGGCTCAGCAGCGGTAGGAATGTCACTGCTGGCCCTCTCCTCAGCATGTGAAACTTCAGCTCCTCCACCAGCAATGTGAGCCTCTTCTTCATCATTCAGACTTTCAGCTCCTCCACCAATGCTAGCACCTTGCTCAACATTCAAACATTCAGGCTGAGCGCTACTGCTTCCACCTTGCGCAGCAGTAGACTCCCTAATAACAACTCCTCATCGGCCTTGAGGGTGCTCAGGGGTGTCAAAAACTCCTTCGTTCAACAGAATGTTAAGCTCGTTATCAGAAAGAGCATCCTTGTTAGTCAAAGGGGCGGAAGCTTCTCCAGTAAGCTTTCCTTTCCCTTTCCTTATCGCAGCAGCCTCCTCAGCTGCACGCTGTAACAACTGAGCAGCTTCCTGAGCTGCACGCTTGTCAGCGGCTTTCTTAGCTACAAGCTTGTCAGTAGCTTGCTTCACTTGTTCAAAATTTCTGTCCCTCGCATCAAAAGTGATTCGTTCCATTTCCTTCTTGTACCTCTTCCTCTCCTGCTCTTTTCTATTCAGCTTCCTCTTCGTGTTCTTCTCCCTCAGAGCTTTCAGTCATTCGGAGAGTGGTTGATAGGAGAGAAGAATCTCTTTCTCTGGTTCTGGGGCAGGTAGAGTTTTTTCTTGTTCTTTTTCGGAGGTTTTGACAAGTCTCCTTCTCCTCCTCCTCTTTTTAGGAGAAGCAACGTTTGTTCGCTTCCTTTTAGGAATCTCAGCAGCAAGCTGACCCAATATCTGAGCTGGTTGCTCTCCTTGCTTCTCAACAAGAATCTCTTCTAGCCTCTCAGTAGGAAGATCTCCTAACTTCTCGATGTCAGCGAGATCTTGATAACATCTCTCCGTCTCCGCAGCCTTCCTGGCAGCAGCAATAATTTTGTCAGCAGTCATTGGAATTGCTTGCTCTAATTGCTGAACAACGAGAGTAGCAGGATCCTTATCATCCTCAGAAGTAGGATCGTTGGGATCAACATTGGATTTCCCTTTTAGCATACGCAGGCGGGACATATCCGCAAGGGTTGGCTTCTTCTTAGTTTGGGGAATGAAGTCAATTGGAAGCAGTGACTCACCCTTATCGAGCTCGTCCTTCTAGAAGATAGTCTCGATAAACTTACTGATTTTCAGTCCGAAATTGACATTGGACATGAAAATTCCATCCTTCTTGATCTTTAGGTTCTTCTTCGCGTGGTCCAACCAACGCTCGAAAAAGAACTGTGCCCAGTACCTTTGAACTCCATCGACCAATGCCATCATCACGACATATTTATTCGCAGAGAGTTCCAAATATGACCCGGCATCGCATTGAAACATTTTGACTACCAAGTCAGCGAGGAGTCTGAAATCCTCCTTGAACTGATTTGTAGGCGTTGCCACCTTCCATGGATTCTTCGTATCCTCTTTCAGGTTGGGCTTCTTCGATTGTTCCCACCTTGCTTTCATTTCCTCTGTATTTATAACTTTGTAAGTGGCGATGCGTTCGCCTGAGTTGCGAAGACCGAACGTCTTTGCAAGGACCTCAGCGGTCACTGTAATGAGAGTTCTTAAAACAGAGGTCGTGAACGACTTGTGATTGTCTGCTATAATCGCTTTGGCATAAAATTCAGAGACCATATGAGGTCGAAACCTCATAGGTTCAGCAGACAAATACTGGACCACCTGCTCTTTGACTAAGGTATCCATCACCCATTCCAGAAAATGTAGAGCAGCAACAGGCGTATATAGGATTCAATCCTTCATAATCTGAGCAGCTCTCCTCTGAGCGTTTGAGAGACCGGATTGCTCCTTCTTCCTTACGAGCATAACCAAGCGAGCATATGGAATGTCGTCTTTAATGTCTTCCTTCTTGACAATCATAGTAAACCCTGGTGCATGCCTTTCATGTAGAGGCGTGCCATCAACAGGAGTAAGGTTTTACTTGGAAGGATTCTCAGGGGGAGTAGACTTTTGGGTATTAGCAGAGGATTTGGGATTGTTAGACATATTTGAGAATTTGAGAGAATTTGGGAGAGTTTTGAGAGAGTTTGGGATTTCGAGTGCTTAGAAATCTAAGGATTCAATTCGCACAAATTGCAGAAGGTTTGAACGATGACTGAAGAATTGTGTTTATACCTTCTTAGTAATGATCTGACGGTTGGAAGATCACAGATTCAAATCTAATTGACGGTTCAGAATATCTGAGACGGTTTGTATGGTATCCTACGCCCTTATGGACTTGAGTGCCTATGCAGTGTCGACTCCTGGTTTGTCGTAGCCAGTTGCATGCATTAAAATCACCGTGTCACACACATCATTTCAAATTCAAAATCTTCCCGCTTTGACTTTCTGAGAGAGTCAGAGATTGTTGAGAGCTTGGACTCAGCAATCTGCTAGCAATAGGATCCATAGCAGAGATAAGATCTGCTGAGAGCTTGGACTTAGAAAATAAATTCTAGCATCCATATATTGACACTGCTGAGAGCTTGGACTCAGCAAATACTCTCTAGCAACCATTTGTACCACTTATTGAAACTTAGCAAATTGATGAAATGTTGAGAGCTTGGACTCAGCAATCAACTCCATTTTGCTTAGCAATCATATCCCAGCAACAAGAATCGGCATCTTGAAAACATAATCTGGGATATGTTTCTCTCCATAAATTCCAGAAATCCAAGAAAGAATGAGAGTTTGAACTCATTCATCCACATCCTTTTCTAACTCCATGAGGCCTAATTTCAGACATAGCTCTTTGAATCTGGTCTCAGCATCGATATCATTATTCTCTTGATGATCTCTAATGAAGTGATGTCGAATGTCGATGTGCTTCGTCCTGGAGTGATGAATAGGATTCTTCGTTATGCACCTAGCATTGTTGTTATCACAGTAAATTGGCACGCATTCTGAAGGAATGTCATAATCTAGTAGTTGCTGCCTAATCCATAAAACTCGAGCACAACAACTTGCGGGTGCTACATATTCAGCTTTTGTTGTAGACGTCGCCACAGAGTGTTGTTTCTTGCTAAACCAGCTTATTAGCTTGTGTCCAAGGAATTGGCAGGTGCCACTTGTGCTCTTTCGATCGATCTTGCTTCCTCCAAAATCTGAGTCTGAATATCCACTGAGTGCTATCCCATCAGACCATGGATACCAAATTCCTAGACCTTCGGTGTACTTGAGGTATCGGATTATCTGCTTAGCAATATCCAGATGCGACTTTTTAGGATATTCTTGATATCTCACGCAAAATCCTACGACATAGGAAATATTTGGTCTGCTAGTTGTGAGATAAAGCAATGAACCGATAATACCTCTATAATACATAGGATTCACATCTTCTCCTCCTTCATCAAGGGTAATATGACAGCTCGTGCTTATGGGAATCCTTAAGCTCTTCGTCTTCTCTGGAGAATACTTAGCAATGAGATCTCTCGTATATTTTCTCTAATGTATAAAGATCCCTTCGCTTGATTGTTGAACGTGTAATCTGAGAAAGTAGGACATCTTTCCCATCATACTCATCTGGAAATTACTCATCATTAGCTCAGAAAATTTGTCACACAAGATTGGATTCTTAGAGCAAAAAATAATGTCATCGACATATATTTGCACGAGTAATATGCTTCTTTCATCCTTAATACGAAAGAGAGTTTGATCAATCTTCCCTTTCTTGAAGTCGTTATCCAGTAGAAACTTGGACAAAGTTCCATACCATGCCCGTGGTGCCTGCTTCAAACCATATAAGGCTTTCCTGAGCCTATAAACTTGATTCCCTTGTTCGAAGCCCGGTGGTTGCTCAACATAAACTTCTTCTTTGAGCTCACCGTTAAGAAAGACACTTTTCACGTCCATCTGCAAGACTGAAAATTCATTATGGGCAGCATATGCGAGAAATAACCTTATCGCTTCCAGTTGGGCTACTGGAGCAAATGTTTCATCATAATCGATTCCCTCGCATTGTCTGTATCATTTGGCAACTAGACGTGATTTATTTTGGATGACTGTTCCTGATTCATCCTTCTTATTCTTGAAGACCCACTTTGTTCCGATGATGCTTTGATGCTCGGGTCTGTCTACTAGTTCCCAGACTTGATTGCGTGTGAACTCAACTAGCTCCTCCTGCATAACATTCACCCAATCTGTAGATTGTAGAGCATCTTCAATCTTTGTAGGTTCTTCATGCGATATATAGCATACTAGCATCGCATTCTCTTGTCTCGTCCTGACTGGATCATTGATGTCGTCAATGATAGCGTCTAAAAGATGATCGTATAGCCATCTCGGTTTTGGATTGTTGGGTGCTGGGGTGTCAGCATTTGCATCACCTGCTGGATTGTTGTCTGCTAGATCATTCTCCTCAGCAATCACCTGAGGTTCAGCATCTGGAATCTCAACATCTTCCTCGGCAATGTCCTTAGCAGCGCCCAATCCATCCTCAGCGTCTGGTGTTGGATCTGGGATTTCCTCATCATCTTCATCGATTGATCCCATAATCTCCAAATTATCATTAAGATAAATTGGTTTGGAGGCCTCAACATGATCATTAGCATCACTGACCGGTTCAGCAGTTTGATCACCTGCTGAGTGCGTCTGTGTTGGATCACAATCATTCATCAACTTAGTAAAATCAATCTGCATATTTTTGAATGAATTCATGATAGATTGACCATTGACATCATTAGCCTCATGATTGTCATCCTTATAGTCTTTTATAATCCTACGCACTAAGGTGGACTCAATAAAAATAACATTGCATGTTATTTTCACAACTTGAGTTGTCTTGTTTAACACTCTATAACCTTTGTGAGAAGGATGTCCATATCCAAGGAACACACCTTCATCAGACTTAGGCGAAAAAGTGTTAAGCTTCGACTTCCCATTGCTATGAATATAACATGTCAAACCGAAAGCGCGTAGATAAGTTAGAGAAGGCTTACAACCGTTATACACTTCATATGGAGTTTTGTTAAATCTCCTATTGATCGCGCTCCTATTCTGAGTGTAGCAGGCAGTCATGACTGCTTCGCCCCAATACTTTCCACTCATCTCAGAGTCGGCTAGCATCGACCGCACTGCTTCCTTCAAAGTCCTATTCCTTCTCTCAACTAGACCATTCTGCTAGGGTGTTCTAGCAGTGGATTTCTCATGCCCGATTCCAGCTTCGGTGCAAAAATCCATTATGATGCCGTTGCAAAACTAGGTCTCATTGTCTGATCTTATCTGTTGGTCCCGGATTATCAGGGTATAACTTGGCAGCGAAAACTGTGTTAATTCGTTTCTTGCGCTCTGCTGGTTACTCAGCTGACTGGGACCTTGTCAGCTGGTAAGTCAACTGGGACTCTGAGTACTCAGCTGACTGGCGACTGGCTCGTCAGCTGGTAGCTCAAGACTTAGAATGTTTTTAGCCTTGTTTGCACAGTTATATCAGTTTTCAGATATACACCAGCACTTGTGTGCTGGGTTTTAAATCAGTATGAAATGCAGAAAGCTGATAAAAGACAAAGGATTTATAGTGGTTCGATCAACTGATCTACGTACACTCTCCAGTCATAGCACTGGAAATTTCACTAAGAGTAATCGGGTACAAGCGTCCTACGATCTATCTCTAGCTGGTGAATGCCTCGTCCACCAGTTCACTAGATCAACCGCTCCCGGCCTTGTCCTTCTTCAACTCTGATCAGCTGTTGGAGTGCGAGCACGTCACTTCAACCTCCACAGCTTCACTGGGTGTTTAGTTCTCCCAAGAACGTGTCTTCTCAATACGGCAAAAAGCCCGTAATAACTCAGGTGCTGGCTGGCACAAGAGCTGCTGTGAACTTCCTCGGAAGAGAAAGAACACCAAAGAGATCAATAACTTACAAGCTGGAAGCTTGAAGTCTCGTGTTTGAATAAATCAACACACGGATAGCCTTTAGAGAGGCCTCGAAAGAGTTCTGCTTGCTTGCAATAAAGTTTCTGACTTTCGGTAGTTGAGCGAGAGAGAAGAAGTATTGAATGTTGATGGATCCCAGGTATTTATAGATGCGGGATCCCATTCAAACTTCTAGCCGTTTGGACTCATCCGGAAAAGGTCTCTGTCCTCGCATGTCCTTCTGACGGCGGCAGGTAGGAATTTCCGGAAAGCGCCATGCTTTTGTCCACTTTATCTGACATTGATCTCTTTATGTCAGAACGGCACTATTCGTCAGTACGAGGAATCGAAACTGGTGTCTTGAACTGATAGACTTTAAGGTATCCTCCCTTAAAGTCATACTTTGTCAGTTTATTCCTCAGACGAATCTTCTTTTTGTCTCTAAGACTCTGGGAGAGCGAATCTTGAATTCTGCTGGTAACATCCAACTGGTAGAACATACTGGTGATCTTGTGCTGGCAGTCTCTGCTGGTGACTTTGCGCTGGCACAATCTAAGTCTACCAATTTGTCTGATGTTAACTCTTGGAATCTCCCATGACTGGTGGCTTCACCGCTGGTGAACAGTGTCAGTGAGAACACCTATTCTGCTGGTGAGTTTTGTCAGCCGCCTGCTGATGAAAACCTTCCCAACTGGTGAACAGTAGCCAGTCATTAGCTCTTCTCATGCTGGTGAACAGTGTCAGCATGAGTCTTGATCAGCTGCGACTTACAACTCAAAAGACCTAAATAGGACTTTACATTTGAGATCTAGAGCTATCTAGAGACAACTGACGCTGGTAGGACTTAGGATTTGATCCACCAAAACACCAAATTAGAATCTAAACAAGTAGCTACTGGGGAGAGGAAACTTAGCCAAATTTCCCAACATTATCCTTTTAACGGTGACTTCTTTGCTATTTTGCTCCTTTGGGATCAGCTCTGGGAGGATGAGCTTTACTTCATCCTTTGTCCTTAGCAATCTGACCCACGTGTACCTGGAGAAATCATCAACAACCACAAGCGTGTAAACCTTTTTACTTATAGTGGCTGGAGTGACTGGGCCAAATAGATCCATGTGCAATAGCTCAAGGATTCTCTCAGAAGTGGCCTTCTCCGGATTTGATTTGAAGGATGCTTTTGTCTGCTTCCCTTGTTGGCAAGCTTTGCATATGCCTTCCTTTCTAAAGGTCTCCTCAAGCAATCCCTCGACAAGGTTGTGCTTGGCTAGGTAGTTGATGGTCTTGAAGTTCAAATGAGTCAACCTCTTGTGCCATAGCCAATTTGTCCCTTCCTTGTTGAATGCTACGAAGCAGCAATGCTATTGGCCGCTTTGCCAATCAACAATGTATAGGCCACCCTTGCGGATGCCTTTGAGCTTCACTTCACCTATAGCACTGTTGGTCCTGGATCAGAGTCGTGATAAGCACCCGAAGGCTACTTAGCAAATGCAGCGGAATATAAAGTTATCTTGCACTTAGATCTTTTCCAAATGTTTAGCTCGTAGAGTGGAGTTAATATTGTTTCAGATATACTCTAGCAACTTGAGGTTGCTGGGTTTCAAATCAAGAAAAGAAACAATAAAATAGTAAACAAGAACACAAGGGTTTATAGTGGTTCGATCCTTAAGATCTATGTCCACTCCTCAGTCGAATCACTGATAATTTGCTAAAAAGATATATTGAAGTACAAGGAATCGTTGAACACTTGTAGCAGGTGGTGAGCTTTCGAGCCAGCCGCTATAAAGCTATCCCTCGTTACTCCGATCTTTCGGCAAGTACGGCTGATTCAAGAGCGCACCTTCGTAAAACTCAACCTTGCTGCAATGGAAGCTTTATAGTTCCTTCCTGAACTTTTTTGGGTTTTGGCAATAGCCCGTCGGAGTCATTCTCTTTTCAGAGATGTGACTGCTGGATGCTTCCTAGGATGGAAGGTATCCCAATAAATTATTCTTGAACAAAGTCAAGGAATCCTCTTGAATGCAGTGTCAGATATTCAATGTTCGACACTTGTTGTTGAGAGCTTAAGATTCTTCTTGTCTCTAAAATGAGCTCTCAACTGACTACTCTCTTTTTTGGTTCGCTTGTAAAAACTATCTCTCGATTTGTAGTCTTGTAGTAGAGCAGCAAGTAGTAGTTCGAGTAGTAGTAGTCGTCTCTCTGTTTGGACTTCTCTTTTATATCTGGAGACTCAAACATTTGAATCTCCATACCCGTTAGACACAACGTTCATCTTCGTCCAAAAGAGTGTCTACTTTATCGTCCTTGTTGGCGTGGTACAATTGCTTTATCACCTACTTCGGGAAATCTTATCATCCTTGGTTGTACCTTTGTCAGAACAGGTGTCTTAGTAGTCGTTGCTGGGTTTATCTTTTGCTTAGCATTTTATCGAAGAATGCTGGGAACTTTTGCTAAGTTGCTAGACTCTTTTGATTGCTGAATGTTTTTAGAAATCCGTCTTTGGTATCCAACTGCTGACTCCTCAGCGGTTGCGTCTATAGCGCTAGAGTCTTGATTCCTTATTGATATATCTTCTAGCAATCTCCTCCGTAATAGTGAGTGTTGACTCCTTCAGCATTCCGCTATCTCGTTAATGCTAACTGCTGAGTAAATACTCCTAGCAGTCTCTTCTTTCAGCATATGATTGCTAGCACTTTAGCAATCATTCTTCTTAGCACTTTGACTACTTCCTCATTAGAAATTAATTATGTCTGCTGACTTCTCTTAGCAACCAATGTCTTCTTGACTGCTGAGAATGCTCCTAGCATCCAAAATTTCCGAAGTATTTGTTTCAATTGCTGAATCCTTCAGCAATATTCCGCAAGTACTTCTAATCTATTACAACTCCAAATATTTCCTAAACAGGACATTACACATGAGTTGCTAGACTATCTAGACTTTCAACAATGATCGACCAAACTAACTAAGGCTTTGATTCAACAAAACCTTTACAATTTGATCTAAAGAGGGAATTTACAATATAAATCAAGGAATTATTCCCAACAATTTCTCCCTTTTTGGTGCGATCAAAGCTTACTATCAATTGCTGAATCTAAGAAGGAAAATTTTTTGAGTTTACAAGTGTTCAAGTCTAGCAATCTATCTCAGAGTTTAACCAACTTAGTCCTCGCAAGGATTGGTTTTAAATATATTCCCCCTCAACAAAGGCTGGGAATATTCTCGATTAAATACAAGTAAAATGCTACCAACCAATCAAAAAGGCATAAAACTCAGCATCCACATGCAATTTTGTTGAATACACAAATAGTGTATATCGACTAAGACACGCAAAAAAAACTTAAGAAGTGGACAATGAGTAATTTTCTAAGTCTGATTCAGTTTCATATATATGATTTGAGACTTTACAAGTACAATGAAACCAAATTCAGAAAGAAATGTACAAAGACAACTTGCTAACATTCAGAAAATTGCTTCAGGAGTCAGGTGCTGGCTTCTTTTGATCATATTCGTCAAACTCACTCATGGCCATCCAAACAAATTTGTCGTAGAATGCTTTGTTAACCTCCCGCTTAGCAGCTTCCCTTTCCAGCTTCTTGGCAAGTTTCTCATTTTCCATTTCTTGCTTCTTGAGCTTCAATTCAACTTCTTTCTTCTTCAGCTCCTCTTCAGCTAGCCTACACTCTTCTTCTTTCGCAGCTATCTCTTCTTCTTCTTTCTTTTGCCTCTCAGCTTCAGCAATTCGCCTCCCTTCCCCCTCTTTGATTGCAGCCAAAAAGGTGGAGGAAAAAGAGTTAACACTCTGAACAAGCCTCTGCTGAGATTCAGCTACTTCTTCTTTCATGATCTCCATGTTCTTCTTCACTCCGGATACATCCTCTTTAACCTCCAAAACTGCTTCCCTGACCTTAGCAACCTCACATTGCACCTCCTCCACATCTCGCCTTACATTAGCAACCTCCATAGCCACTCGGTCATTGATGGCCATGGGTATAGTAGTGGACAGGGCATGTTGAAGAGCGTATTGGATAGCAGTATCCAAATAAGAGTGGAAGTTATGAGAACTTATAGGCATTATATCCATAGAAGAAGTTGTAACTACAAGCTCTCCGTCTCCAGCAGTCGGATGGATTTCAGTGATTGGATCAACTTCCATAACATCCTCTTAGCACCATTCGCTTTGAGCTTTGAAGTATTGAGCTTCGACTGCTATGCGTTTAGCCTCTAGCAGTCTCCATGCCTTCGCCTCTGCCTCAGCAAGGTCAGCAGCCTCTGCTTCATCGGCATGTGAAGAAGTGTATAGAGCTTCTTCTGCTAGGCGCTCCTCCTCTGCTAGCCTCCAGGCTTTCTCCCGAGCCTCATCAAGCTCGACAGCCTTAGCTTCTTCTAACTCATCATATCTTGCAACCCTTGTCACGTCCATAATATCATCTTCTAAGGAATGGACAATCAACTTCTCCTCTCGGCTCTGGTTCTTTTCTTGCTCTTCTTTCTCATGCTCAACAACCATTCTAGCCAGCAGCCTCTCTTTCTTCTGAGCTTCATACTCTGCCTGACGCCTTCGATATTCAGCAGCTGCTCGGGCTTGGCGCTTGGATAGCTCAATTTTAACATCAGAGTGACCATCAGGAGCATAAGTGGACTTTGGCAAAGATTGGGAGGTTGAGAACATCCGGTGAACTTGAATAGCCTGAAGTCTGGCAAGGACTTGTTTGTTTGAGAATTGCTTGGTCCCCGGCACCTGATCAATCCAATCATTAGCCCATTGTTCTTCTTTTCTCCAGTAATTGAGGCCTTTGGTGGTAATCACCAGCACCCTCTCTTCAAATCTCAATTGATGCATGATGTAATCATACATCTTTCAATGTCTGTATTCACTAGCTAGCACCTTCCCTTCATTCGCCGTCTCATCCAATTCAACATAGAAAATATTTGCAATGTCCCTCTGATAACTGCAGTTTAGCGGTTAGCCAAATAAATTTTTACACCCGTAGGTGGTCGATCCCACAGGGACTGTGCAACGATAAATCTAAAATACTAGTCATAATTTTCAGAACACAGAAGTTTGAGGAAATAGAAAAGGGTTTTGTTTTGAAATTTAAAGATGACAGTGCAATAAAATAAAGGTTTTGAAAACAATTAAAGAAAGCACAGATCCTAGGGCAAATTATCTAATCATCAACATGCAAATATCAATCAACTCAGCAATGGGGGAAACATAGATTTTGATGGATTAAATTCCTTGGTCAGGCAATTAAATCATAGATTATTAATTAGTGACTATCTCCTCTCGGTCTCAAGAACACCAAATTAATCAATCTCAATAATTATCTAATTAATTCCTATGCAAGTTTCTTCCTTTTGAGACAAAAAACAAACACAATTAATTCTCTCTTCCTGTTAACAATATTCATCTCTCGATCCTTCAATTATTAATTATAAACCTAGATCTCAATTCACCTCTCGGTCCTTATTTTAATCCAGATTATAAAATTAAATCAGAGAATTAAACCATTTTTTCAGAGTTGATATCAATTAAACATGCATCAGAAAAGAAATCATAACCTTAGAACCTGTTTAGGGTTCTAGCCACAAATCATGACTAGAAAATAAAGAAACATTTAATTAATGAACTTACAAATGAAAAGGAACCTTCAATGTTTTGAAAAACTCCAAAGCTCAATGTAAAATCCAAGGAAAAATTGTCCAATTTGTGTGCCTAAGAGTTCATATTTATAGAGGGGGGAAAAGACCTAATTTGAGTATTGGGTAAAAATAGCAAAAACTGCCCAAAACAGGCCAAAAATAGCTTTTTCGGGCCTCCGTGTCGATCATCAGCCTGCCTGTCGATTGACACAATCATCCAGTCGAAATCCAGGTTGAAATTTGTGTCGATTCTTCAAGTTGAGCTTCTGTGTCGAGCGACACAAATCTTGTCGATCGATAGGAATGCATGCGTCGATCCCCTTCTGCGCAGTCTCACAATTTTGGCCATAACTTTTGCTCCCAAACTCCGATTAACCCGATTCCAGTTGCATTGGAAATCTAATTCAAAGATATTTCCATCCATGTGATCCATTAGCTCAGATTCCATCTATGGAAGAAGTCGTGACTGTTCCTTTGAACATCATCTGCTTTCGGTACGGGTTTCCAATGAATTTGGCCTAAAACCTGCAAAAATCACCCATCAAAGGCATAACACCCTCTAAAATAGACTCATGCACAGAAATAAGTAAAAACATGATGTAAAACACTTGAAACAATGGAGAAAAATATAGATAAGTGAGTATAAAAATTTATGACAGGAGAAAAACACTCGATCTCCGCTAGAACAAACTCTTCAATTTCAGATCTCATGGGAAATAGGTCAAAATTTACCTCCTCTTCAAGAAAGACAGGAGCACACCATTCCCCTACCCTTCGTGTCTTGAATCGATTTCCTGGAAACCCTTTGAATGGTATGCTCAGCGCTTCATTGGTTCCTGTATGGATTTTCCTGAGAAATCTTGCATCATAAACATCTTCGGATTCTCCATCGGAATCTGACTCTGAATAGCATGAGGCCAAGAAGCCTTCATCTGGTTCATCTTCTTGCATATGCTCCTCAGGTGTCTGCTCTGCTGGTGTCTGATATGCCTGAGTCTGCTCTGGCTCAGCAGCAATAGGAATGTCACTGTTGGCCCTCTCCTCAGCATGTGAAATTTCAGCATCTCCCTCAGCAATGCTAGCACCTTTCTCAGCATTCAAATCTTCAGCTCCTCCAGCCATGCTAGCACCTTGCTCAGCATTCAACCCTTCAGGCTGAGCGCTACTGCTTCCACCTTGCAGAACAGTAGGCTCCCTAATAACAACTCCTCTTCGGCCTTGAGGGCGCTCAGGAGCATCAAATACTCCTTCGTTCAACAGAATGTTAAGATCGGTATCAGATAGAGCATCTTGTCAATCAGAGGGGCGAAAACTTCTCCTGTAAGCTTTCCTTTCCCTTTTCGAACAGCAGCTGCCTCCTCAGCAGCACGTGCTAGCAACTGAGCAGCTTTCTTAGCTGCACGCTCGTCAGCGGCGGCCTTCACTTGCTCAAAATTGCGGTCCCTTGCCTCAAAATTGATTTTATCCATCTATTTCCTGAATTTCTTCCTCTCCTGCAACTGCCTGCTTATCTTTCTCTTCTTGTTTTTCTTCCTCTCCTGCAACTGCCTGCTTATCTTTCTCTTCTTGTTCTTCTTCCTCAAAGCTTTCAATCTTTCGGAGAGTGGTTGAGCGAATAGAGGACTTATTTTCTCTGGTTCTGGGACAAGGGGAGTTTTCTCTTATTCTTTTTCGGTGGTTTTGACAAGTCGTCTTCTTCTTATCTTCTTCTCAGGAGAAGCAGCGTCTATTCGCTTTCTTTTGGGAATCGCAGCAGCAAGCAGTCCCAAAATTTGAGTTGGTTGCTCTTCTTGCTTCTTAGCAAGAATCTCTTCAATCTTCTCGGCAGGAAGATCTCCGAGCTTCTCAATATCTGCGAGATCCTGAAAACAACTCTCTGTCTCCGCAGCCTTCCTGGCAGCAGCAATATCCTCAACAGTCATGGGAATTGCTTGCTCCAATTGTTGTTCGGCGAGAGTGGTAGGATCCTCATCATCCTCAGAAGTAGGATCGCTGGGATCAACATTGGATTTCCCTTTCAGCATACGCAGGCGGGACATATCTACGGGGGTTGGCTTCCTCTTCGTCTGTGGGATGAAGTCAGTCGAAAGTAGTGACTCACCCTTATCGAGCTCGTCCTTCTGGAAAATAGTCTCGATAAACTTACTAATTTTCAGTCCAAAATTGACATTGGACATGAAAATACCATTCTTCTTGATCTTAAGGTTCTTCTTCGCGTGGTCCAACCACCGCTCGAATAAGAACTACGCCCAATTCCCTGGGACTCCATTGACCAGTGCCATCAGTATGGCATATTTCTTCGCAGATAGTTCCGAATACGACCCTTCGCATTAGAACATTTTAATAACTAAATCAGCGAGGAGTCTGAAATCCTCCTTGAACTAATTTGTAGGCATTGAAACCTTCCATGGGTTCTTCTTGTCTTCTTTCAGGTCAGGCATCTTCCAAAGTTCCCACCTTGGTTTCATCTCCTCTGTATTTATAACTTTGTAAGTGGCCATGCGTTCGCCTGAGTTGCGAAGTCCGAATGTCTGCGCAAGGACCTCAACGGTCATTGTGATAAAGGTTCCAAAAATAGACGTCGTGAACGACTTGTGATCGTCAACGATAACCGCTCTAGCATTAAATTCAGAAACTATATGAGGTCGAAACCTTTGAGGTTCAGCGGACAAATATTGAACTACCTGCTCCTTCACCAGGGTGTTCATCACCCACTCCGGAAACTATAGAGCAGCAAGAGGCGTATATAGGATTATGTCATTCATAATCCAGGCGACTCTCCTTTGAGCATTTGAGAGACCGGATTGCTCCTTCTTCCTGGCGAGCGTAACCAAGCGAGCATATGGAATGTCGTCTTCAATGTCTTCTTTCTTCACGATCATGGTAAACCCAGGCGCATGCCTTTTGTGTAGAGGCTTGCCATCAACAGGTGTAAGGTTTAACTTGGAAGGATTCTCAGAAGGAGTAGAGGATTCGGGATTGGTAGACATTTTGAGAGAATTAAAGAGAGTTTCTAAGTTTGAGAGAGTTTTGGAGACTTAGAATTCTAGGAATTTCAGATCGCACAAATTCCAGAAGGTTTGAATGATGAATGAAATATTGTGTTTATACCTTCTTAGTAATGATCCAACGGTTGGGGATATCGTCGATTCAAATCCAATCGACGGTTCAGGATTTCTGAGACGGTTCGCATGGTCTCCCTTGCCTCTATGGACTTGAGTGCTTTTGACGTGTCGACTCCTGGTTTGTCGCAGCCAGTTGCACGCATTAAATGCACCGTGTCACACACATCATTTCAAATTCAAAAACTTCCCGCTTTAACTTTCTGAGACGTCGGAGATTGCTGAGATCATGGACTCAGCAATCTGCTAGCAATGAGATTCATAGCAGACATATGAGCTGCTGAGAGCTTGGACTCAACAAATAAATTCTAGCACCCATATATTGATACTGCTGAGAGCTTGGACTCAGCAAATACTCTCTAGCAACCGTCTGTTCCACTTGTTGAAACTTAGCAAAATGATGAAATGCTGAGAGATTGGACTCTGCAATCAACTCCGTTTTGCTTAGCAATCATATCTCAGCAAGAAGAATCAGCATCTTGAAAACGTAAGCTGGGATACGTTTCTCTCTGAAAAGATGGTTAAAATTTAGAAAGTAATTCTCAAATAACTCGTCTTCCCCGTCATGTGTGCTGAGCACCCACTATCTAGGATCCACTCATTTGATATGCCTGATGTCTTAGCTCTTGGATCCTGTTCCTGCAAAAATCAACAAATTTGTGTAGGTACCCGCTTAGCATCGGGTCTTGCAGGATTAGCATGGGTCACGGTCCCATTTGGAACCCACATTTTAGTGATCTTCAAGATTTTCTTCTTGACATCACCCTTAGCAACCTTCTCTACCTTAGGTTGATAAGAAAACTTTGCATAATTTGAACGAGGTGGAGTACTGTGCTTAGCCTTCATAATCCTTTTGAAAGGAAAACGCATGGACTCAGGCCTCACATAGATGTTCCGCCTATGTGGTGTGAACTGCTGATATGATGGTCTTACAGCATTGTACTGAACCTGCTTGCTCCTATTAAAGGTAGGATTTGCCTTCCTAGCATTGGACGCACAATGCTCAGCATTTTTCCTAGACACTACTGAGGATGGCTTAGCAGGCATTCTCTGGATCCTCTGCTAAGATCCAGGAGACGCGTTCTGCTTACGCCAATCCTTCTACTTAGCATTAGAAGGCTCAGCAGTCGTCTTTTCCTTACTTTTTTCAGCATTGACCTTTCCAGCAGATATGGATAAAATCTTTTTCTGCTTAGAATATTTAGCATTTCCACTCAAAATGTGCTTAGAGGATTGTCCGACGACCTCAACACAACCATGCCCCAATCCAGATTTTTCAGAATGATGTCTCTGTTGGCAAACAATGGCATTTAGAACTGCCTTGCTGGTTGAGTAAGCATATATGCAATCCTAACTGGTTTTTATTATTCAAAGCTACATTCTCCTTTTCAATAGTTTGAAAATTTTCAGAAAGTTTAGAGTAAGCAACCTTGAGTTTTAAAAGTTCCTCACTATCAGACCTTAGTCTTTCGACTTCCTCGGTCAAAGATTTAACTTTGGATTTTAGTGAGGTGTTCTCTCCCACAATAGCATTTTTTATAGCGTACATTTTTTAAAACTCTACTGAAAGCTTAGTAAGATAATCATCCCCAGAATCTAAGGAAGATTCCTCCGATTGATGTATGACTGCTGAATTTAAAATGCTAGTAGAGATTACCTCCTGATCATCGACTGCTAGAGCCGACTCAGCAGTTGGCTCATCTTCAGCATCTTGCTCAGCAACTATATTTGCCATGAGGACTAGCATGGCCTCCTCATTGTTCGGAATGTCAGGCACTTTGGTCCTGGTCAACAGCGGTCTGGTGACTGCTTTGACTGCTCTCCTCTCAAACCTTTGTTTGAGACACTCTCTTTCCTCCTTGTTCACCTTAAGACATTCATGCTTCAGGTGATCTGGCGAGTTGCATTCAAAGCATGTCCTTTGCTTCCTTTCAGCTGGGCGAAAGGATGATGTGGGCTAATAACTGCAGTTTAGCGGTTAAGCAAATAATAATTTTACACCCTAAGGTGGTCGATCCCACAGGGAATGTGCAACGAAAAACCTAAAGTACTAGTCATAGTTTTTAGAACATAGAAGTTTGAGGAATTTGTAAAAGGGGTTTTGTTTTGTAAATTAAAGATAACAATGCGAGAATTAAAGGGTTTTGAAAACAATTAAAGAGAAGCACAAATCCTAGGGCTGATTATCAAATCATCAACATGCAAATATCAATCAACTCAGCAATGGGGAAAACATAGATTTTTGTGGATTAAATTCCTTGGTCAGACAATTAAATCCAAGATTATTAATTAGTGACTATCTCCTCCCGGTCTCAAGAACACCAAATTAATCAATCTCATAATTATCTAATTATTCCTATGTAGATTTCTTCCTTTTGAGACAGAAAACAAACACAATTAATTATCTTTTCTTGTTAATAATTTTCATCTCTCGATCCATCAATTATTAACTATAAACCTAGATCTCAATTCACCTCTCGGTCCTTCTTTTGATCTAGATTATAAAATTAAATCAGAGAATTAATCCATGCTTAGAGAGTTGATATCAATTAACATGCATCAGAAAAAAAATCGTAAACCCTAGAACCTGTTTAGGGTTCTAGCCACAAAACATGACTAGAATTAAAACAAACATGTTATTAATGAACTTACAAATGAAGAGGAACCTTCAATGTCTTGAAAAACACCAAAGCTCAATGTAAAATCCAAGGTAAAAACTATCTAATTTTCGTGCCTTAGAGTTCTAATTTATAGAGGGGGAAGAAAGATCTAATTAGGTATTGGATTAAAATAGCAAAAACTGCCAAAACAGGCAAAAAATAGCCTTCTCGGACATCTGTGTCGATCGCCAGAAATCCTGTCGATCGGCACAGCCTTCCAATCGAAATCCGAGCTGAAATTATGTCGATTCTACAACTTTGACCTCTGTTTCGATCGACAGAAATGCATGTGTTGATCCTTCTGCGCAGTCTTACGGTTTTGGCCATAACTTTTGCTCCCGCACTCCGATTGACCCGATTCCAGTTGCGTTGGAAAGCTAATTCAAAGATATTTCTCTTTCCATGCTCCTTTATCTCAGATTTCACGTGTGGCAGAATTCGTGACTGTTCCTTTGAACATCATCTGCTTTCGGTACGAGCTTCCAATGAATTCGGCCTAAAATCTGCAAAAATCACCCATCAAAGGCATAACACCCTCCAAAATAGACTCATGCACAATAATAACTAAAAACATGCAATAAAACACTTGAAACAATGGAGAAAAATATAGATAAGTGAGTAATAATATGAGCTTATCATGGGCTTAGCTAATTTGGCTTCTTTCTCTGCTTTAGCTTCCAGCATGAGCTTTTGAAGCTTTTAAATTTGCTCTTCAAGCTCGCTGATCTTGAGATCTTCTAGCTTTGAGCTTGATGATGGAGCAACCTACTTTGCTAGTGAAGCTGGCGTAGATCTCTCATTATTGTGGAAGGGCTTCCTCGGCTTCCATCTTCCAGCATCTTTCTTAGAAAAGTATGCTAAATCTTCGGAGTGTACAACATTTGATGACAAAGTTTGAGCCACAGTCGCTTCGTTCTTGTTGGATTGCTGTATAATAAACTTGTGAGTTTTGAGTTCAGCGAATACCTCAGATGTCGTCATTTTGCTGAGATCTCTCTCGCTCAAGCTCGTCATCTTCACGAACCAGTCACTCCTTGGAAAGAGTTTGGAGATGATTTTGTTGTTCATTTCTCCATTGTCAAACGTATTTCCCAAGTTTTCTTCCATCAATGAAATGGTTTTTCCTGCATGCATAGAGAAAGATTCATATTTATCAACAGCTACCTAGAGCTTATTTCTCTTCATTTGCTCGGTCTCCTGGGAAGATGCGCAGACATAGTCCAACATCTCCTTAGCCGTGTCACAGTTCAGAGCTTCATCTGCCATTAGCGGAGGCAGACAGTCCAGGATCAGCTTCTTTGCTAGGAACTCTAGCTGAGCTCTCTTCTTATCTTCCACCGTCCACTCGTCGAACTTCTTTTCGACCATTTGTGGTTGTGGGGGTTGCCCTTCAACAGGTGGACCGACGAAGATGTTAGGCTTCATTATCTTTATGGGTCCTTTAGAGAGCATGTCCACCATCTCTGGATGTATACTTTGGGGTTGGATGGTGGCGAGCTTTTTTCATGAATTGAACTTCTCCTTGTTATACTTGGGAAGCTTGTGATTTATCTTGGCAAGCGTCGTGTTCCTGAGCTAAAACAAAAGAACAGTGCAAGGAAACTATAGATCTGGTCAAAAGCGACTCAGAAGCAGTCAGTCTTACGACCTCCTACTCTGATACCACTTGTTGGTCCCGGATCAGAGTCGTGATAAGCACCCGAAGGCTACTTAGCAAATGCAGCGGAATATAAAGTTATCTTACACTTAGATCTTTTCAAAATGTTTAGCTCGTAGAGTGGAGTTAATATTGTTTCAGATATACTCTAGCAACTTGAGGTTGCTAGGTTTCAAATAAAGAATAGAAACAATAAAACAGTAAACAAGAACACACGAGTTTATATTGGTTCGATCCTTAAGATCTACATCCACTCCTCAGTCGAATCACTGAGAAATCACTAAAAAGATATATTGAAGTACAAGGAATCGCCGAACACTTGTAGCGGGTGGTGAGCTTTCGAGCCAGCCACTACAAAGCTATCCTCCGTTACTCTGATCTTTCGGCAACTGCGGCTGAGTTAAGGGCACACCTTCGTAAAACTCAACCTTGCTGCAATGGAAGCTTTATAGTTCCTTCCTGAACTTTTTTGGGTTTTGGCAATAGCCCGTCGGAGTCAAACTCTTTTCAGAGATGTGACTGCTGGATGCTTCCTAGGATGGGAGGTATCCCAATAAATGATTCTTGAACAAAGTCAAGGAATCCTCTTGAATGCAGTGTCAGATATTCAATGTTCGACACTTGTTATTAAGAGCTTAAGATTCTTCTTGTCTCTTAAATGATCTCTCAACTGACTACTCTCTTTTTTGGTTCGCTTGTAAAAGCTATCTCTCGATTTGCAGTGTTGTAGTAGAGCAACGAGTAGTAGTTCGAGTATTAGTTTGCGTAGTAGTAGTAGTTGTCTCTCTGTTTGGACTTCTCATTTTATATCTGGAGATTCAAACGTTTGAATCTCCATACTCGTTAGACACAATGATCATCTTCGTCCAAAAGAGTGTCTACTTTATCGTCCTTTCTGGCGTGGTACAATTGTTTTATCACCTACTTCGGGAAAGCTTATCATCCTTGGTTGTACCTTTGTCAAAACGGGCATCTTAGCAGTCGTTATTGGGTTTATCTTTTGCTTAGCATTCTATCGGAGAATGCTGGGAATTTCTACTATGTTGCTAGACTCTTTTGATTGTTGAATGCTTCTAGCAATCTGTCTTTGGTATCCAACTGCTGACTCCTCAGCAGTTGCGTCTTTAGCACTTGAGTTTTGATTCCTGATTGCTATATCTTCTAACAATCTCCTCCGTAATAGTGAGTGTTGACTCCTTCAGTATTCCGCTATCTCATTACTGCTGACTGCTGAGTAAATACTCCTAGCAATCTCTTCTTTCAGCATATGATTGCTAGCACTTTAGCAATCGTTCTTCTTACCACTTTGACTACTTCCTCCTTAGCAGTCAATTCTGTCTGCTGACTTCTCTTAGCAACCAATGTCTTCTTGACTGTTGAGAATGCTCCTAGCATTTAGAATTTCCGAAGTCTTTGTTTCAATTGCTGAATCCTTCAGCAATCTTCCGCAAGTACTTCTAATCTATTACAACTCCAAATATTTCCTAAACAGGACATTACACATGAGTTGCTAGACTATCTAGACTTTTAGCAATGATCGACCAAACTAACTAAGGCTTTGATTCAACAAAACCTTTACCATTTGATCTAAAGAGGGAATTTACTATATAAATCAAGGAATAATTCCCAACAAGCACTATCAACAATTTCACACCCAGTGTTAATGAAATAAACGTTATACCCATTTTCGTATAGTTGGCTGATGCTTAATAGATTGTGTTTGAGGTTGGAGACAAGAGAAACATTGATGATTCTCATTCCATGTGCTCGATGCATCATCTCCCAATCACTTGAACTTTGCTATTATCACCAAACAAGACTGCTAGGCCATGAACTCTTTGAAGTTCTGAGAATAATACTTCTCGCCCCGTCATGTGTGCTGAACAACCACTATCTAGTATCCACTTATTTGACATTCCTGATGTCTTAGCTCTTGGATCTTGTTCCTGCAAAAATCAACGAGTTTGTTTAGGTACCTGCTTAGCATGGGTCCTGCAGGATTAGCATGGGTCATGGTTCCTTTTGGAACCCACATCTTGGTGATCTTCAAGATTTTCTTCTTGACATCACTCTAAGTAACCTTCTCAGCCATAGTTGGATAAGCAAATTTTGCATAATTTGAATGAGGTGGAGTGGTGTACTTAGCCTTCATAGTCCATTTAGAAGGAAAACGCGTGGACTCAGGCCTCACATAGGTGTTCCTCCTACGTGGTGTGAACTGCTGATATGATGGTCTTACAACATGGTATTGAACATGCTTGCCCCTATTGAAGGTAGGATTTGCTATCCTAGCATTGGATGCACAATGCTCAGCATTCATCCTAGACACTGTTGACGATGGCTTAGCAGGCATTCTCTGGATTCTTTGATGAGGTCCAGGAGACGCATTCTTCATACGCCAATCCTTCTGCTTAGCATTTGAAGGCTCAGCAGTTGTCTTTTCCTTACCTTTCTCTCTAGCATTAACATTTCAGCAGAAACGAATGGGATCTTTTTCTACTTAGAAAATTTAGCATTACCACTCAAACCTACTTCGAGGTTTGTCCAACGACCTCAACACTACCAAGCCCCAATCCAGATTTATTAGAATGATGTCTCTGTTGGCTAACAATGGCATTTAAAAATGTTTTGCTTGTTGTGTAAGCACAAATGCAATCTTTATTCGTTCTATTCTTCAAAGTTAAGTTCTCCTTTTCAATATTTTGAAATTTTTCGACAAGTATGGAGTAATCAACTTTGAGTTTTGAAAATTCCTCACCATCAGACCTTAGTCTTTCGACTTCCTCGGTCAAAGATGCAACTTTGGATTTCAGTGAGGTGTTCTCTTCTATGATAGCATCTTTGAAAGCGTACATTTTTGTAAATTCTAATGAAAGCTTGTTGAGATAATCATCCTAGGAATCTAAGGAAGATTCATCGGATTGATGCATGATTGCTGAATTTGAAATGCTAATAGAGATTACCTCCTGAGCATCGACTGCTAGAGCCGACTCAGCAATCTGCTCATTTTCAGCATCGTGCTCACCAACTATATTCGCCATTAGGACTAGCATGGCCTCTTCATCATCCTCTTCTGAGGAGTAATATTCCTCCTCACTGTCAGGAATGTCGGGCACTTCGATCCTGGTCAGCAGTGCTCTGGTGACTACTTTGACTGCCCTTCTATCAAACCTTTATTTGAGGCGTTCTCTTTCTTCCTTGTTCACCTTAGGACATTCATGCTTTAGGTGATCTAGCAAATTGCATTCAAATCATGTCCTTGGCTTCCTATCTGCTGGTCGGAAGGAGGATGGGAGCTTAGCTTCTTTAGCTTCATTTTCTACTTTTGCTTCCAGCATGAGCTTTTGAAGCTTTCGTATTTGCTCTTCAAGCTCGTTAATCTTGAGATCTTCTTGCTTTGAGCTTGATGATGGAGCAACCTCCTTTGCTGGTGAAGATGGAGCAGATCTCTCATTGTTGTGAAAGGGCTTCCTCGACTTCCATCTTCCAGCATCTTTCTTAGCAAAGTATGCTATGTCTTTCAAGTTTACAGCATTTGATGACGAAGTTTGAGCCACAACTGCTTCGTTCTTCTTGGATTGCTGTATAATAAACTCGTGAGTTTTGAGTTGAGTAAATACCTCAGATGCGGTCATCTTGCTGAGATCTCTTTCACTCAAGCTCGTCATCTTCACAAACTAATCGCTCATTGGAAAGAGTTTGGAGATTATTTTGTTGTTCATTTCTCCATTGTTATACATCTTTCACAAGTTCCTGAGCTCTCCGACAATGGTATTGAATCTTTCTTCCATCGCTTGAATGGATTCACCTGCATGCATAGAGAAAGATTCATACTTATCAACAGCTATCTGGAGTTTATTTCTTTTCATTTGTCGGTCTCCTGTGAAAATGCGCACACGTAGTCCCACATCTCCTTATCCATATCAAAGTTCAGAGCTTCATCTCCCATCAGCGGAGGCAGACAATCCAGGATCAGCTTCTTTGCTAGGAACTCTAGCTGAGCTCTCTTATTATCTTCCACCGTCCATTCATCGAACTTCTTCTCGACCATTTGTGGTGGTGGTGGTTGCCCTTCAGCAGGTGGACCGACGAAGATGTTAGGCTTCATTATCTTTATGGGTCCTTTGGCAAGAACGTCCAGATGTATACTTTGGAGTTGGATGGTGGCTAGCTTTTGCCATGAGTTGAACTTCTCCTTATTATACTTGGGAAGCGTGTGATTCATCTTGGCAAGCGTCGTGTTCCTGAGCTAAAACAAAAGAACAATGCAAGAAAAATATAGATCTGGTCAAAATTAACTCAGAAGAAGACAGTCTTACGACAACCTGGCTCTGATACCACTTGTTGGTCCCGGATCAGAGTCGTGATAAGTAGTCGAAGACTACTTAGCAAATGCAGCGGAATATAGATATATCTTGCACTTAGATCTTTTCCAAATGTTTAGCTCGGAGGTTGATGTTAAGATTGTTTCAGATATACTCTAGCAACTTGAGGTTGCTAGGTTTCAAATCAAAGACAGAAACAATAAAATAGTAAACAAGAACACAAGGGTTTATAGTGGTTCGATCCTTAAGATCTTCGTCCACTCCTCAGCCGAATCACTGAGAATTTCACTAAATATATATATTGAAGTACAAAGATTCGCCGAACACTTGTAGCAGGTGGTGAGCTTTCGAGCCAACAAATAAAAAACTATCCTCTGTCACTTCTATCTTTTGGCAGCTGCGGCTAAGTCAAGGGCGCATCTTCGTAAAACTTAACCTTGCTACAATGGAAGCTTTTATAATTCCTTCCTGAACTCTTCTGCGTTTTTGGCAACAGCCCGTCGGAGTCAATCTCTTTTCAGAGATGTGACTACAGGATGCTTCCTAGGATGGAAGTTATCCCAATAAATGATTCTTGAACAAAGTCAAGGAATCCTCTTGAATGCAGTGTCAGATATTCAATGTTCGACAATTGCTGTTGAGAACTTAAGATTCTTCTTGTCTCTTAAAGGAGCTCTCAACTTACTACTCTCTTTTTGGTTTGCCTGTAAAAGTTTTCTTTCGATTTGCAGTGTGTTGTAGTTGAGCAGTGAGTAGTAATATACGTCTCTCTGTTTGGACTTTTCTTTTATATCTGGAGATTCAAACATTTGAATCTCCATATCCATTAGACACAATGTTCTTCTTCGTCCAAAAGAGTGTCTACTTTATCGTCCTTTCCGGCGTGGTACAGTTGATTTTTCACCTACTTCGGGAAAGCTTATCGTCCTTGGTTGTACCTTTGTCAGAACGAGCATCTTAGCAGTTGTTGCTAGATGTTTCTTTGCTTAGCATTCTATCGGAGAATGTTGGGAACGTTCTGCTAAGTCCTTAGACTCTTTGACTGCTTAGAGCTTCTAGCAGTTTCTCTTGTATCCAACTTCTAACTCCTCAGCAATTGTGTATTCAGTGCTTGAGTCTTGATTCCTGATTGCTATATCTTCTAATAATCTCCTTAGTAATAGTGAATGCTGACTCATTCAGCATTCCGCTATCTCGTTACTGTTGTCTGCTGAGTAAGTACTCTTAGCAGTCTCTTCTTTCAACATATAACTACTAACATCTTAGCAGTTATTCTTCTCAGCACTTGACCGCTACCTCCTTAGCAGTCATTTTCGTTTGCTGACGTCTCCTAGCAACCAATGTCATCCAGATTGTTGAGAATGCTCCTAGCATCCAGAATACTTCCGAAGTTGCTTGGATTCCGATATCATTTGTTCCAATTGTTGAATCCTTCAGCAATCTTCCATAGCTCTTCTAATCTATTACAACTCGATATTTTGTCTATACAGGACTTTACACATGAGTTGCTAGACTACAATATACTTCAGCAATGATCGACCAAACTAACTAAGGCTTTGATTCAACAAAACTTTTTACAACTTGATCTAAAGGGAGATTTACAATATAAATCAAGGAATAATTCCCAACAATTGCCAGAATAATTCCCAACAGTCTAATCTAAGCATGCTCCAATTTCTATGATTCCGCCCTGTTGGGAATTATTCGCGAATTCCTCCCTTAGGATCAAATTATAAAAGGTTTTGTTGAATCAAAGCTTTAGCTAGATTGGTCGATCACTACTTAATTCTAGCATAGTCTAGCAACTCCTATGTAATGTCCTGTTTAGGAAAAATATCGAGTTGTAATAGATTAGGAAGTGCTTGAGAAGATAGCTGAAGGATTCAGCAAATGGAACGAAGAATGTCAGAATTCAAGCAACTTCGAAATCCTAGAAGAGTTCTCAGCAGATGGTAGTTGCTAGAGACATCAGCAGACGAGAATGACTGCTAGAGATGGTAGCAGACTAGCAGTCAAGTGCTAAGAAGAATGATTGCTAAGGCATTAGAAATCATATGCTGAATGTTGAGACTGCTAGGAGTTCTTACTCAACAGTCGGAAGCAAAGGTAGTAGAATGTTGTAAGAGTCAGCATTCGCTTGCATTCAAGCAGATTGCTAAGTAATAGCAATCAGCAGACATGACTTAAGTGCTGAATACGCATCTGCTGAAGGAGTCAACAGATTGGAGAGCAGAATTGCTAGAAGAGCTTAGCAATCAAGTGGCTTAGCAGATCGTTCCCAGCATTCTCCGAGAATGCTAAGCAAGGAAAATATCTAGCAACGACCCTGGTCAAAATCCTCACAAAAACTAGCAAAAACTTATTAAAAGCCTAAATGACCAAAATAAAGTGCAAATATCATAAAGATACAAATAAGATTATAAAAGACCTAAAATGAGAACAACTCTTATTAAAAACAACATCTAAAACAAGTTAGAAAAGAGTAAAATATAACTCTTTATGAGAGTTATCAATGACTCAGATGCAAGCTCACTTCCAGAACCAGATCGATGAGCTCAAGGCAAGGTTCGAGTATAAAGAAGTTGAAACTTCTGAGACCTTAACATCTGTCAGGTCCACTATCTCAACCCTCCTTCATATTGTCACAAAGGGGGAAGAGCAGAGGCACAAAGAAAAGGACGAACATATGATGAGGGAAGAAGCAGAAGAGAAGAGGAGGCAGGAGCAGCAGAATATGCAGCTCGAGCTTGTCTCAAAGCTGTGTGGATCTAAATCTTCTTCATCTGATCCTCCTTTCCCATAATCATAATTACCCTGGTATTGAGTTTTTGGATACTTAGTCCTTTTTGCAAGCTTAGTTTTCTAGCTATCATTGTACATGTATTCTCTTTACCATTAATGAAAGTATGGAAACTGACCTTGGACAATCTCTCATTGTCTATCTCTCTCTCTCCCTCTCTTTTCTTTTCTAAATTTTAACCATGTTGAACTCACTTTTCCTAAGTGTGAGCAACAAACTTACTTTCACTCTATTGGTTTATTCGAGAAATGTCTCTCCAATTCAGGGGGAAGGCCATGTAGAGTAGGTCAGAGACTAGGAATAGTATACTAAGTAGAATCTTTGTAAACTCAGTATACCATGCTTCCTTTTCTTTCTGACTCTAGTTAGAGATTAGGAATAGTATACTGAGTACTGCCTTTTTAAACTCATTATACCATGCTTCCTTTTCTTTCTAACTCTAGTAAGTAGTTTTGATAATATCAAAAAGGGGGAAATTGTTAGGAACTAAGTTTTAGTTCCCTCCTTAATTTGATGTTTTAATATGTCAAAACTTACTTTAGCAAAGTTTCCAGAGTTCTATCTTGTAATTCTTGTCTATGATTATTTGAGTTGTAATAGAACCTAGGTGTTGAAGACCGAGCAAAGGATATGCTCGTGATTTGAGGAAGTGTTCGTGCGTGAAAATCTAGTTTCACTAAGTATGACCAAGGCCTATGCTGAGTTTCGTAACTCAGTATATAGGTTACCATACTGACCTATGAGAAGTCAGTATAAGGGTTGCCCATACTGACTATGAAATGTTAGTATGGAGGCCTTATTTCAAGAGCACGTGGAACACAAGGCGAAACAAGTTATGTCAGTCTTAAAGGCATATGGTTGCAAAGTAAAAGTCAGTACGAGAATGTCTCATACTTGGATTCCTCGGACTAAAACTGAGTCTGACAAGAGCAGGTAGAAAGTACATGGAAGTACACCTTTTCAGAACAGAGCAGAGCAGACATACCAAATGATGGTTGTGATTGGATCGTTCAATCTTGTCTCTAATGACTGGATTTATGGGTCTAACGGGCATAATTTCAAATGTCTGAATAATCTCCTATAAATAGTCCAATAGTTTGAATGAAGAACTAACAAGAATCTCTCGAAAAGCTAAGTCGGCACTCTGTCATTCTTTCTACTTAAAAGCTTTTTGTTATTCCGTGATTCTATTCACGAGACTTGAGTTACCAACTCAAGTTAAACATTCGTGCTACGTGGTTTGAAGCACGAGAATAAGCTTAAAGCTTATGCTATCATCTTGGTGAATATTACTTTTCAAGTAATATTCATAGCAGTCAGTATTCTACTCTGGAACATTGATTCTTACGAGCGTCTAGCCAACAAATTGAGTTCTGGGAAGAACGTGCAAACATCCAACCACTAGGAAGAAGGTTGCGGGGTACGTCTTCACTTCTACCTGAAGACTAAGTCAGCAAGGAGTTCCTAGGCAAGTGACAACAGCATACCGAATGACGAAGTGCCAACGGGCTGTTCATAGATCGTAAGGAGGCTTGTACAAAACGTAGTGGATTCCTGATTAAGTTCGAAAGAGTGGACGTAGGATTTTTAAGCCGAACCACTATAATATCATGTGTTCTTTATTTGTTTACTTTACTTTAAGCATACTTAAGTTTCTCATACTCACTTTAAAACCTTCAATACTTGTCCAAGTATTGAAGTGTATACTTGTGAAATTTATTTAAGAACCTTCAAAGCTTACTTTCATAAACCCGAAACTGTGTATCAGTCAGTTTCGTAGAACTAGTGCAACCAAAACTTACTTTCCGCTGCGTATTACACTCTCTGATTTTGGGACCAACAAATATGAAAAACACTTATTTTAATTTTCATATTCTTTTGCTATAGTCTCACACCTCACCGAATCAAAGAATTATTATTATTTACAATAATATTTAATTGTTTGGTTCTACAAAGTAAGATACGAGAGCAAAATGAATAGGAAATTAAAATATGTGTTTTTCAATTTTTCTTTTTAAATAAATTGTCAAAAAAACATTTAAATAATTATGAGTATAATCATGTTATTATTAATACTTTAAAATAAAAAATATTTTCATAAAAAATTAAGAATAATTTGAAATCTATTTTTATTTGAATAATGTAATATTTAATATATATAGATAAAGTTTTAACCTTTGATTTTGGGAATAGATAAAAGTAATCCTGTAAATTTGATAGTTTGAGATTTTATTTAGGAATATATATAATTTTTAATACGATTGAAAATATTATAATAATATGTAATATATTTGCACACGTCCTGTAATTTTAATGGTGATGTGCCATCTTGCATGCCAAATTAACTTTATGTCGCTAGAAATCGGCTGCTATCATAAATTTGTTACAAAATTGATAGTTTGTAATATATTTTGATAATATGCATAATTTGTAATATATTTGAGGAAACCATAATAATTTAAAATATAATTGATATTTTTCCTTTTTCGAAAATAACTTTTTCTTTATTAGGTTGAATCTTAAAGTATATAGACGAATTGAGCATGATTTTAGATTTTGATCATCAAACATGTACACATAAAAGTATTATTTAAATAATGAAATATGATGTACTAAGATATATGAAAATATATAAAAATACAAACTAATATATATTTCATAAAAGAATATTTAGTCCATTATTTTCTGATAAATGCATTTTTGCATTTTGTAAATAAATCTCATGAGGAAGATCAGGGGCGGAGCCACCCCAGGGCTGGGGGGGCGTCCGACCCCACAAGAATTTATATATATATATATATATATATATTGTCGCGCCCCCAAACCGGGCCTATGCGACAGTCCCACGTGCGACACAATGCACGCTAAGGGAAGTTGTGGTTTTAAAAAGAAATATTTAATCATGCGGAAGCAAGTAAATAATCGATCAAAAACGAAATAAGATAATGAGGTTTAAATAAATTATTCGCAGCGGAGATTAGAATCAATTAAATGGTTACAAGCATGATGAGGCCAAAAGTTAACAAATGCTTGAAAGGAAAAGAGATAAATAGTTCGCAGCGGAAAATGGAGTCAAATAATTTATAGAAGCATGATGGAACTATATTTTAAGTCATGCTTGAAAGAATGCAAAAGGGCATATTTCAATTTAGAATGCAAGTACAAATGAGACTATGTATGAAGACATAGCTCGTCGCTTCGATACCATAACCAATGAATTAAATCATGCTAGGAGAACAAGAACAATTAGCATGCTTTTGGCAAGAATGAACCATAGAATTAATAAGAGGTTTCAAGAATTAGCCTTTAATCAATCAAGCCTTCAAGAATTCGAATCATATCAAGATTTAAAGGAAGTGCGAATCAATCATTCAAGTATTTGAGAGCCTAGTACAAAATGAGATTTAAGAAGTTTAGATCATAAATCCAAGTAATCATAGGGGTGCAATACATGCCATTCAAAAGATATGATCAAGAGCAACATGGATTCGAAATTAGTACAAACCGAATAATTAAAACATATATGAATCCATTTCGGTTTTCTCCTTCGATCCCCTCCTCATAACGTCACCTTCACCTTCATCAATCGGTACCTACATGCAGGGAAAACGCACATAGGGGCTAAGTACACGAATGTACCCAGTGGTCACGGTGTCCCGAAAACAAATACATATATATATATATCATGAAAACACCGCACACTCATGCATAATACAAGTTTTTATTGAAAGCCTCATGTATATGCACAAAACATTTTCCTCACTTGGGAGCTCCCACTCAATTAGGCACCACATAATCATTTTCCCAACATATCAACATTTCATATATAACATGATCCACATAATCACAAGGGGTAAGATAGGAGTGGCCACTCGCTATCTACCCGGTAAGGTTTAGTCACCCTTACCCAACCGGTAGTCTTATTACTATCCGGGCTAATGCATTAGGCTTACAATACCACGGGGGTAGCCACTTCCCCGATCCAACACATCTCCAAATATATCATTCATCCACCAATTCATATCATCATAATCATACGGTGCCAAAACATTTTGCGGTGTAACATGCCTTTAAAACAAAGAATCATTTTGGGAAAAGCATTTGGCAAAAACCATTTGATAGGATAAAGTAGTGCCCACCTCAAATGATTCGATGGATCCAATTACTTAGTACCGCTAGTTGATGCTTCCTTCTTGGAGATTAAAGTACCTAATTAAAGTTTGAATAAATTACTACAATGTCTATGACTTAAAATAATTATCTAAGCTCTTAATTCAATTATTTACCCAATTACAAATTATGCAATTCGGAATTTATAAAGAACAAGATTCAAAGACTTCTAAGTTTTATTCTATTAAACAAGATTTGTTAACTTAGTCAAATTATTAAGCTAGTTAACAAGTTCATACCAAATTGCTATATTAGTTATTAATTAAGGATAATGAATTTAGTGATCTAGTTAACAACTTATTATTAATCTAAGCAATTATTTTTAATTAACTAAGTGAACCAATTATACAATTAGGCCTTAGAATACTTTAGTGAAATCTGGAAATTAATCAAATTATTCTAAGTCCACAATATGAGTTATTATCTAGTTAACTAGTCCATTTTCAAGATAACAACAAAAATGATCTAGACATCTAATGAGGCTGATTTTAACTTTAATAAAACAAGATTTTAATGTGCACGTGCTCGAAGTGACGGTTCGTTAAAATGAATTTTCATTTAAAAATGGCGAAGCCTAACTTAAGCAACTTCTTAATTAAGTTTCAGCATTTTCAGATTTCAGCTATCAACTTCCCGAATTTTTAATAATTAATCTACTTAGTGAAATGGTCTGATTTTTATATAGATTATTAATTAACATGTCTGGAAATCATATTATAAAAACCAGATTTTTCCAAGGTCTAGAAATATGATTTTAAGGCCGTGCAATTTAAACTGCCAGAATCTGCCACATATTATTGAAATGTTTATAACTCGAGTTTTACAACTCCGATTCATGAAATTCCAAATTCCACAGATTCCTAGCTTGTTCTAGTTTATACAGTTCTAAAATCATCTCAATCCAACCATCCAATAATCAGCCGTACTCATTTTAATCTCTGTCCAAAACAGGGCATGCTCTCAAATCTCATCAACACATGGTTTATCAACATGCATGCCATTATCTCATCCCCAAGCTTCATATATATCAATTTCAGATCCATCTAAGTTTGAATATCAACTTTAAACATGAAAGGTCACGATTCTCAAGCTTGATCTAACATGCAATCATTTATATGTGTTCTATGCTCATCAATATGCAATATATATCAAGCTTAGGCCTAGGCATGCTCATCTAAACCATCTCCCTTAAAAATTTAATTTGTGACTTCTTGATCCTACATGCAATCACATATTCATAACAAGGAAGTCATAGGGAGTGTAGAAATTGTCTACTTGAAGGGAGAAAATCGCCACAATAGTTCTTTCAAATTTTCGAGTTGCTTCCAACGTCTTCTAGCTTAGATCTTTGCATATTCTTGCTCCTCTCTTCGTGGGGATTACGTTTCTCCTACTTGAAGCTTGATTCCACTTCGTGCTTGAGGTCAATGTGCTCCGATCATAGGGCTTCTTACGTCATTGCGTAGAGGAGGTGAAGGAGATAAGCTTTTTGTAAAGATGGAGGCTCAAAAGGTGGGGTAAGGGTTGGATATGGAGCTTCAAAGGGGCTGTTTTAATGGAGGTTTAATGGAGTTTAGAGAGAGAAAGGTTGCAGGGAATTATTGGGGAAGATGGAGTGGAAATGATGATATGATTTTTGGAAAAATCAACAAAATGAATTTGGTTAGTAAAATGGGGGAGGGTGTGTCGATCTTGGTGAGGGATTATGAGGGGGTGGAGTGTGATAATAGGGTTGCATGCTTTGATTGATAGTGTGTAATGATCACACCTTTGTTTCCCTTAATTGCCCTTCAATAATTTAAATCTCCTTTGCAACCATTTGCCCTTGTGGGTAATTAGCCAAAGTAGGGGCTAGAGCAATCATTTCTCTACATGACTAATTGGAATAGAATAACCCATGATCACTAATTAAATTATTTCCCTATGGTCTTGCATTCCGATAATTAAATGAATAATACGACAATTTTTCTTTCTTCGAACTCTTGCCTTGGCATTTCGAATCGTCTCAATCGGACGTCGTATGAATATTTGGGCATAAAATAATAATATGGGTCTTCCCATATTTAATTAAATCCTCATCTTTAAAATAGGAATAATATGGCTAAATAAATCGATAAGTAGAGAATTAATTTTTTTCTAACGACTCGGTCATATGTTCATTAGCTCGCGATTAAAATCGATCATCATCTCGTGTATATATATATGTGTGTGTCAAAAATAGTGGGCATCCCATTTAATGGAATTAAACTCCGGAATTTGCCTCGGAGGTGATATCGATATAATATAACTCGCCGGTGTTAAAATAATTATTTTCCGGACTAATAATTCTCATCTCGATAATTAATTCGATGACTATGAATTAAATAAGGAAATATACATGGACTTGCTAAATTAATTAGTTGGGCTATTTTATTTATTCTCATGTGGGCTCCTATTTAATTTGGCCCAACACATTAAATAAATAAAGTCCTCTTAGCCCAATTCTCCAATTAAATAAAAAGGTTGGGCTTAAATAATTAACTCGGCCCAATCGCGTCGCTACGGCAATAATAAATATTACCGAGTCGAATAAATTATTCCGATCGTCATCCGTAATTTATTTATCGAATTTTACTATTCATCCTCGCGGCTATAATTCGGATATCGTAGAGAAGTCGCTTGATATTATTAATAATATAACGGTGGTAGCGACATTTGCTTCGTAATTTATTAAATAAAAGGCTGGAAAAATACGGGGCGTTACATATATATATATATATATATATATATATATATATATATATATATATAGAGGTGTAATCATATGTGAACCACCTCCCACATGTGAAATAAGAACTAATCCTATCCTTTGATTAATCTTAATGGACGCCCCAGATTTTGTAATTATTTGTTATTTGTTTTCTTTTATTTAGTATTGTAGGGTATTTTCGGTAATTGTGTTTATCATTTTTTTGATTACCATATCTAATTCCATGAATTTCTCTACCTATTTTTTTTGCAAGATCTCTTTTTCCTTAATTATATTTTGCATCCATCTCTCAATCTATTATTATTTTTCTAATATTTTCTACGTTTGCAATATAGAGAGAGAAACACATGTCCTTCACTAATTTTTTTTCTCATCGTGCGTGGAAGAGGAACAACAATCGGCTCCACCATGGCCGCCGGTGATGAAGGAATTGTTGCGGTGGGAGCAGGACGTGGATGAACAACTGGCGCGCACGAACGTGGGAGGTGTGGTCCTGCGCGCAGACCTGCAAGGGCGCAAGGAAAGCTGCGACTGCCCATGAGCCTCGAAGGTGGGATCAACGCAATTGAGATTTTATTTTATTCGTTCGTCGCACGCCCCTACCAGTTTTCCATCAGTTTGGGCGATCAACGTTTTGTACGAGTTGTGAATTTTCATATTTCTTTCGAATTAATTCTGGAAATTTCCATCATTAGCCTGTGCGATTTGGGGCTTTTCGACTCTTAGTCGATTGAAATCTGGATTTGGCCAAATTATTGTCTGCAAAATTTGGAAAATCATTTAATTGATGTTACTGTTCGAATTGAGTCTTGAAATTTCTGATTTCTGACTTCTCGGTTGAATTCGAATTTCTGATTTCATTGTTGATTTCGAATTTTTTGTGTATAATTTCATTAGAAAATATGCAGTTATTCCGCCT
>JAPKLW010000328.1:516963-533502 GCA_026898455.1 Plectranthus barbatus
TATAATTTCATTAGAAAATATGCAGTTATTCCGCCTGTAAACATGCACAAATAGAACACATTTATTGCAATCTTTTATTATTACTGCTTGTATTTGTCGCGTGATATTTCTATTTTTTTCTTGTCTTTAGTAAAGATATTGTTGTCAGGAAATATGCAGTAATTATGCTTGTAATATTGCACATGATTTTCATAATAATAGCAATGATAGTAATTTACTTTTAAAAATTTTAAATTTACTTTTTTGTGTAATTGTATGGATCCGTAAATTGTACATTAAAATGCTGCAAATAATTATATCATTTACTTAAACTAAATCGTATAAAAAATGCAACTTTTTATGGATAACAAGTTGAATTTTATTTATGATCTTTTAAAATCACTTAATATTTGAAATCCCAAAGAACATAAATTAAATATCGATTTGAAATTCAAAAATTTATTGATCCAATCCTATAAAATTCGAAAGTAAATATTAGCTAATTTTGAATTATATTATTTTAGGAATCAAATTCCACGAAATCAGGGGGAAAATCATGTAAATATTATTTTAATTACAAAATAAAATAACTACATATGCAACTTTGACTTCTAAACAATGCAATTTTTTTCTCTAAATTATGCAACAAATCCAAATACTGCAATTTTTTAGAAAATTATGAAGAAAATGAAATTAATTTTGAAATACTATAATTTAGATAACCAATCCCATCAAATTAGGAAACAAATATAATTTAATTTTGAAATGAAGTATTTTAGAAATCAAATTTCACAAAATTAGGGGTGAAAATCGTGCATATATAATTTTGATTTTAAAAAAAAAACCGCGTAATGCAACTTATTCCTCTTAATATTGCAACTTTTATCTCTTAATACTGCAGCGAATTCGATAAAATTATTCAAGATAACTGCCCCATTAATTCTAGATCTCTTCCCATATTTAATTTAAAATTGTTCCCATAGTTATCGATTTTCCTATATTTACGAGAATCAATTTTGTTTAAACCTACCAAGATTGTGCATTAATTGTGCGTTAATTAAGGAGGTGTAATCGTGGGTAGTTGTGGGGTTTTCTGCAAAATTACCTAATTATCCTTTATTGCAACTTTTTCGTTCTTTTTATGCATCGAATTTTTTAAATGCAACTTTAAATCTGAATCGTTAAAATTGTTAATCTAAGGCTAGGATTAGGTCTTATTTCACATCTAAGAGAGGGTTTCCACCATAGTGCACCCCTATATATATATATATATATATATATATACATTAAAAATATTTTGCAATTAATTTTAACTTGCCGCCGACCCACCAAGATTATTAGGAAGGGAAATTAAATTGGATCATGAAATATTGCGTGACCCAATATTAAAAATACTAAAAATTTTGGCCAAGTTTTGAAAAGGCCCAAATTTAATTTTAACCCATTTATATAAAAAATAACTAAACAACTAAATAAAATATATTACCCATTTTGTAAATCATCTTCAATAGTCCTTCATCCTTGACGGCGAGTCGGCGACAGAGCCTGTAAAACTCATTTCTCAATTCCATTTTCCACCGTCTCTCTTGCTTCTTTATTCACGGGTTCATCAAATCATACTCTCAATCTCAATTTGTATACTCGACATCACTAATGACAAGGTAATTTTCAAATCATGATTATTATAGAAATCTTAAATCTCTATTATTGATTATAATTGTTAATAGAATTTGTTGATTATTGTAAATTTATATATAATTTTAAATATATATTATTGAAATGTTTGATCATTATTTAGGGGAAAAAGTACATTGGAGAAGTTTTTTCCTAAACTTGGTCAGGGTTCCAAATCAACTGTTCAGAGTTTGTCTAATTCAACTTCTAATGACAATGAGAATACTTTTGATAGTAGAAAAAGAGTTCGGATCGAATTATCAGATAATGATGTTATTGTTGACCCGGCATTGCGAAAACCAATTGATAGTTATCATGTTGATGTTAGAGATAAATTAAGGAGACGATATTTGGCCAAAGGACCTTGTCAACCATATGGGCATGCTTATCCTATGACTGAATTTAGTAAAATTCATAGATCGTTTCAAGACTATTGGTTCAAGAAATTTGAGTGGCTAGAATACAGTGTGTCTAAAGATGTTGCATATTGTTTATTGTGTTATTTGTTTGCTCAAAGTGATCATAAGCATGGTCAAAAGAGGACTTATCTCCATCATTTCCGTGTGGACATTTTTTACAGGTACATTTATTTTTCTTAAATTTATGAAATCTTTTAAGATGATCAATTGTTAACTATTATAATATTTCTATATAATCCTAGGTTGTTGTTGTCATTTGTCAAGAAATGGACAATCGTTTTAATGAGTCCAACACGGAGCTACTTATGTGCATATCATGTCTTGATCCTAGCGATTCATTTGCCAAGTTTGATCATGAGAGAATATTTCGCCTTGCCGAGTTATATTCACAAGATTTTTCTGTGGCTGATTTGTGTAATCTAAGACCGCAACTTCGCACATACCACCGCTATGTTTTATCAGAGTCTGCTTTCAATGGTCTTTGTGATATTGGAGCTCTTGCAAATAAGATGGTTGAGATGAAGTGTACCAATTCTTTTGATTTGATTTATCGACTTATTGTGTTAGCATTGGTCTTACCAGTCACAACAGCTTCTGTTGAAAGGTCATTTTCTGCAATGAAGAATATCAAGACTGATTTGCGCAATACAATGGGCGATGAATTTCTTGCGGATTGCTTAGTGTGCTACATCGAGAAAGAAATTTTTATGAATGTTGATACCGAAGCAATCTTGCAACGATATCAGAGCATGGCATCACAGAGATATCAATTGTTTAACTAAGTAAGTATCAACTTCCATGGTATAAGAATATTTATTATAAATTTTTATATTATTTATGTTTAATTACGTTTATTTTTTTATATTGTATTGACAGTTAAGCCCCCACGACGTGGAAATCCTGGATCCGCCAATGAGGAAGATAAAATAAAACTTTAATTATATTTATCTAAATCTATAAATATATAGATACTAATATTATAATTTTATCAATACATTAGTGAAATAAAATTACATACAACTTCAAATAATTAATAAAAATTGTATAAAAATATATATAATCTTATTAATTATAAAATAAAATATTATTTATTTAGTGTTGATCGTACAACGTGCGGGTGTAAATCTAGTAATTTGACTAAATTTAAATGATAGAGTGAATAAATGGGAAAATATGCAAACTTATCCCAAACTTTGGATGAGTTCCCAATTTTATCCCAAACTTTTAAATATAACTATTTCAGACCTAAACTTTGAATGAGTTCCCAATTTTATCCCAAACTTCTAAATATAACAATTTTAGTCTAGACTTTGAATTTTTTCCTACCTATTTATATTTAAACATAAAAAATCATACATGAACACAAATAATTGCATGTCATACACAAAAATCCTTCACGAACACTACTCTTCCATGTCATTTCATTCATGAAATGACATTCATAAAGTATTTATTACGAATAAGAAATTTTAGAGTCTTATATATTCATAAAACTAGTGACATCTTTATAAAATATAATAAACTTTAGATAAATATATTTGATACATTATTGAATATGACTTGATTTTATGTCTTTATTCGTTTTCATAATAAAAACAAATATATTTAAATTATTATTTTAGATCTTATTTTAAAATAAATTATTCACGAAAATAATATTCTTTTAGAAAATTATCTTAATTTGAAAGTAGAATATATTGTGAAGATTTATATAGTATGATATTTAAATATGTGTGTCCACGTAAGATTTTCGATGTTTAAATATTGACAATAGGAAAAAATTTAATGTTTAGGCCAAAATTATTATATTTAAAAGTTTGGGATAAAATTGGGAACTCATTCAAAGTTTAAGACTGAAATTGTTATATTGAAAAGTTTGGGATAAAATTGGAAACTCATTCAAAGTTTGGGATATATTTGTATATTTTCCCTGAATAAATTGTATTAAATTTAATAGAGAACATGCGTATTTGAATATTTGGGCTTTGAAAAAACTTATATTTGAAAGTTATAAAAATAAGTAGGTTGTGTATTTGACAAAATTAGGGGTGAGCAACGGTCGGTTCGGTCTGAAAACCAAACCGAACCACCCAAACCGCCAAACCGCAAATCTTAAAAAATCAAACGAAACCGCACCGCTAGGATTGTGTAATACGCACCGAAACCGCACCGAACTGAATGGGCGGTTTCGGTTTGGTTTGGCTGTTTGCACCGAACCGAACCAAACCGCACCGAACCGCACGGTTTCGGTTTAAACCGAACTTTTTCCACATATTTTTCAAAATGCATGAATTAAAACATACATTTTCATGTTCCGACATTCATTAAAAGTCCAAATACACCAAATACAATCCCACAAGTTCAACAAACAAGTCTAACTCATAAATCCAAATACATAAGTTCATAAATAACAATTCAAATCTAAGTTCAAATCTACAAATTCATATCCAAACCGCCCGAACCGAACCGAAACCGAACCAAACCGCCCAAACTGAATAGAAACCGAACCGAACCGCCATATTTTGGTTAAAACCGAACCGAACCGAACCGAATTTTAGCGGTTTCGAAAATACTAAACCGAACCGCACGGAAATTAATATATAAACCAAACCGAACCGAACCTAAACTGTCGGTTTACGGTTTGGTTCGGTTTTCGATTCGGTTTTGCTGACCCCTAGACAAAATGATTGAGAGAGAGCGTCAGTGCAGCACCTGTAGTAAAAATAGGGAGATAGAGTTTACACATTATAAAATGGCTACTCCTTTATGTGATTTATACGAAGATTACTGATCATGTTCATCACACGATTCACACCCTCTTCTTCCAACTTTTTCTTCAACCTCTCTTCTCCATCCCTTCCACCATAAACATGAAAAACCAGTTTGAGGTCTTCATTCCTGTGCTCCTCTCGACTCTCCCTCACTATTCGTGCACCTAAAATCATCAACTGTTCACTGCAATTACCCAACTTTATAGATTGAAGAGTTGGGATTTCTCCGATACCTGAAGGGATTTCATACAAGCTCCACAGATTCCAAATAGCAAGATATTCTAGTACTGGAAAACTGAAACTGTCTGCAATATTCCAGAAAACTAAATCATTGCAACCATTAATTGTCAAGGATTTCAGGCGACGAAATTTTTTATTGGGTCATTGCCCTTTTGTGAGCTTTGACTTCAATATTTTGGGCCCAATGGGGCCAGCCATTCAACAATACAATTGTGATGTGCTGCGTGAATACCACTAAGAGAGAGAGGAGAGCAGCTGCGCTACTTCATAGAGAAAAGAAAGAAGGCAGGAGCTGCTGCCCTTCGTGAGAGAGAAAATAGAAAGAGAGAGTGCCGCCTGCTTGTGTGCGAGAGAGGAGAAGAGAGAAGAGGTCTTGGATCTTGATTTTTACAACCTGTTTCTCCAATTGGTGATTCCTTTCTTATTATTCATCTATTTTATTTGTTAAACCTAGATTTGATTCTAGAGAGTTTTCTCTATTGTGATCCATCAATTGGTGATGGGGTTTTATTGTTAGTCAAGATAGGTAATATTATCTTGAGATTTGTTGATGTTATTGGTGAACCTTTAGTTTGGATTGCTAGGGAGAACATTGTGTACCCATTATTTTGATATAGTCGAGGTTTGTTGAGGTGGCTTCTAGCCCGTGGTTTTTACCTTCATCTTGGAGGGTTTTCCACGTTAAAAATATCGGTGTCCTTTTTACTGCTTTGTGGATTGTTTCATTTGCTTTGATTGGCTAGCTTGATTGGTTATCTCATTTTGCATACAAGATATTGTTGGTTTGTTTGTTTGGTTTATCTCCACATTGGTGTTTATCCCCAACAAACTGGTACCAGAGCACTGGTTGGGTAGTGGAAAGAGATTGGAGTATATGTGTGTTTAAATGGAGGAACAAAATTCTTTTGGGATGATGAAATTGAATTCTGGGAATTATTCTATTTAGAAGAGAAAGATGTTAGACTTGCTTTATTGCAAAGATCTCTTTGCCTTATTGCAAAGATCACATAGCAGAGGAAACCAAAGCAGATGTTTTATGGAAAAAGTTGGAGGCATTGTATGAGAAAAATACTTTTAGAAACAAAGCACTACTCATCAGGAGACTTGTGAATTTGAAGTTCAAGGATGGGAAAAGTATGACTGAGCATACTAGTGACTTTGTGGGGTTAGTGAATCAGTTGGCCGGTATGAAGCTTAAGCTTGAGGATGAGCTACAAGCACTTCTTACTTCTAGGGTCTCTACTTGATAGTTGGGAAACATTGGTGGTCTCATTGAGCACTTCTGCACCTGGTGGGACTTTGACCATGGAGATGGTTAAAGATAGTTTGATTAATGAAGATGCGAGAAGAAAGGAAATAGGTGAATCTTCTTCTGATGTTTTAGTTTCTCAGAAGCCAGTGAGACGTGGGAGAAGTACAGACAGATATCCACAAAGACATGGTAAACATGATGCATCTAGGGGAAAGTCTAAGAACAAAAAAGACATTCAATATTTTCACTGTGACAAGCCGGGTCACATGAGGAATGAGTGGAGGATTTTGAAAAGAGAACTTGCAGAAGGCAAAAGAGAGGAGAAGGAGACTAATGCAGTTCGGCAAGATGGTGCTGCAGGGATTGTCTCTGATGACAGTTGTGTTAGTTTGGTGTGTCAGGATAGTGATTAGGTCATTGATTCTGGTGCATCTTTCCAGGTTACTCCTCATGGTGATTTCTTCACTTCGTACTCTTCTGGTGACTTTGGAAATGTCAAGATGGGAAACAGTGATGCATCAAAGATTGTGGGTATTGGAGAGATTTGCTTGGAGACAAATCTTGGGATGAAGTTGGTGCTGTGGGATGTGAGACATGTCCCAGATATCCGTCTCAATTTGATTTCAGCCAGTAAGCTAGATAATGATGGCTATTGCAACTACTTTGGTGAAGGTGGATTGAAGCTCACCAAAGGGTTTGCAAAATGAAAGAAGACGAATACACTCTATGTCACATAAGCAAAGTTGTGTAAGGGAGAGACAAATGTGATTCAGAAAGGTGTCAGCATTGACCTTTGGCACAAGAGAAATTAAGGAAATAAATTCCGGAATTCACCTCAGAATTATTCTCGAATAATTATCCGATTTAAATTATGAAATCGGACCTTAAATAATCCTCATGAAATTATTTAAATAGACTAAGGTAAAATGGGTATTAATTTATTTTCTTCTATTGGGCCACACACTTGCATTTCTATTTGGGCTTATATTATTCATTCTAATTGGACTCAACATATTTGAGAGGATAATTAAATAAATATGTCCTCTAGCCCATTACTTCTCTTGATTTAATACTTGGGTTCAATTTAATTCATCTAGCCCATGCAATAATAATAAGGTGGCCAAACATAGTATTAATAATTAGGCCGATAAATATTAATCGCACTTTAATCCTTTGTTACTCATATTAAAATAATTATTTAGCGTAGAATGGTGCGGAAATTGCGGGGTGTTACAATTTTATAAAACTAACTCTAATTTTTATAAGCTTTGTGTTTTATCTACTTGTTTTGGTTTTATCAAATTTATATAAACAATTGGATGTATTATTTAAAAAATATATTATAAATATACTAATATATAACATATATATAATATGTTTATAACCTTATAATTATATTTTAATATAATTAAATAATCTATCTATATATTAAATGATAATAGTGAAAAAACTATTACCGCCATAATATATTATATCAATTTTTATTTTTATTTTATTTATTATTTATTCTATTATAACATAAAGATATACTTTATAATAAAAATTTATAACACATTTACGTTTGTCATTTTTTTGAAATATTACATCCCACTAATTTATTACGTGTAAAGCATGTATACCATTAAAATTTAAAATTGGTAAATTTTGCAGGTTATTTGGGTTACGCGGGTCGACTCGAAACTGACCCAAACCCGACTCAAAAATTAATTGGGTTGAAGAGTTCGACCCAAAGCTGACCCAACATTTAAATGGGTTGACTCAACCCGTAAATTTCGTGTTAGGTTCAGATCGGGTTGTCGGGTCGAGTCGGAGATTGACGCCTCCTATTTAATAGTTCTGCATCCTGATTTTCAGTGATATATAGCTTATGTAGAGTTGATGGTCAGTACCTTATTGGATTATTTTCTTTTCCATAAATAGCAATCTTTTTATTTTCTTTCTTTTTTGCAAAACTAACATTTTCTTAGTTCTCTTTCTTCCCTCATTATATACACTTTAGCAATTCTTCAGCCCTTAGTACCTATTGTACAGTACAATAGGTACTAAGGGATGAATTCAAATCAAATATATTTAAAACGAATTGCTAAAAATGCTAATCTCATATCGACGTCGATATCTATGGCTTCGGTCGACACACACACGTCGACCGACGTGTCCGGTGACGGTTGACGTGGCCGGCATCGGTCTCCGAGGAGACGTGCACGGCCTGCTTTGTTTTCTGCTGCTGCTCTTCTTCATCTTCTTGTTCCGTTGCATGTTTATCTCATTCTCTCTCTCGCATATACACATGTGTGTAATTATATATATATATACATACATATATATATATATATATATATACAGGTTAGATCATATGAGAATAAATGTTAATGTAAGAAATGAGAATAAATCTCAGCCTTTGATTTCACAAGATCTGCGGTCATGCTTTGATAATTTCCATCTTCATTTTATCCTCCGCGAACTTCATTATTACATATTTAAGGGTATCATTGTCATTTAGCCTGATGGTATCTCCCTCAAATAATTTCCATTTTCATTTTATCCTCGGCGAACTTCATTATTACATATTTGGATCTGTAATTCTTTTTCTTTTCGATTTTTCATAAGATTTCGATTTCCTGGTTGAGTCATCCAATAACCTAATATTAAATTAAATTTTTTTATTTTTTAATTGAATTTTCTAATTTAATGAAGTTTTAAATAGATAAAATAAACTTAACATATTCTTCTGAAAATTTAATTTAATTTTAATTTAATTTAATTTTTCCCATTTAATGAAGTATAGAGGAGATAAAATGAAGAGAACTGTTTCTAAAAATTTGATTTTTTTTCTTTTAATGATGTATATAGGAGATAAAATAAAGAGAACTGAAATACTTTTTCCGAAAAATTGATTTTATTTTTATTTATTTTAATTTTATCTATTTAATGAAGTATAGAGGAGATAAAATGAAGAGAACTGTTTCTAAAAATTTGATTTTTTTCATGATGTATATAGGAGATAAAATGAAGAGAATTGAAATCATTTTTTTCGAAAAATTGATTTTCTTTTTATTTATTTTATTTTATAATGAACAACAATTGAGATAAAATGAAGAATAACTAATATTTAATAAAGAACTGCTAAGATAAAATGCATGTCACGTGTAACATCAAAATTCACATCGAATTTATTTTATAATGAATCACAATTGAGATAAAATGAAGAATAACTAAGATATAATTGAAGAACTGCTAAGATGAAATGCATGTCACGTGTAACATCAAAATTCGAATCGAATTTATTTTATAATGATTCACAATTGAGATAAAATGAAGTATAACTAAGATAAAATGAAGTATATAATACATAAAATGAACAAAACACAACTTTTGTGCCTTGTACGTTTGTAATTACTATGTTGCCCTTTAATGAAGTAAAATGAGGATAAAATGCCGAATTTTTTTGTTAAAGCTCTTATGTAATCTGGATCGTTGATGTTGTCAAATCTATGGACGAGATTTATTCTCATTTCTCATGATAAGGGCTATTCTCACCAGATCAGCCCCCTATATATATATATATATATATAAAAGAATTTTTTCTCTCTCGTCAGACACACACATATATTATTATTATTATTATTGTTATTATATTTTGTTAAAACTCTTATTTAATTATTATTTATTATTAACTTATTTTATAATTGTGTATCTTGCTCAATTATCTAATTGATTATGTCCATTAGATTTAACGACATTTCAATTGTTTGTACATGTTGTAAATTTCATAATTAAGTTAAATATGTATTTGAGCATGAAATTTTTCGAATCGTTTAATGCATTTAGGATTATGGGTTTAGTCGTTTAATATATCAATATGTTTTATTTGAGTTGGTTTGTTAACCGTGGTTCGGTTAATAAATATGTTTGAGTTTTTTGAAGTCACATGCATGTCTCGAGGGGAGAGAATGCATGTCGATCAGTTGGGTAATGCCGGTTTAGTTTGTCAGTCATAGATTCTGATCAACATCAAGTAACGTCAGCTAGGGCTGATTGATTTATGCTTAGATGACTCATCCTAATTATCGTATGCTCTATTGTGTTATTATGTGAAAGGATAAACACAGGGAAAGTTTGTGACAACTCAACAAACAACTAATGTGTGCATCTAAATTCTGTAAGCAATAAAAGGTGGGGACTATTTCAATAAAAGCAAAATGTCTTTTTAAGCTTCATGCTCAGTTTTCTAAATGGGAGTGAAAATGTTTTGTTTTAAATGATTGTACGCCTAAAATTGTTTTGTGCTCGTATATGTATCTCTATTAATTACTATCTTCAGAGAGTTGGATTAATGAGATGAGAACCAAGTACGTGTATTATTTGAGCTAAGTCTTATTAATTGTTGAAAGAAGGTTAGCAACCTTATTCTGTTGATGAGCTCGGGTTGTTCAGCAGATGTGCTGAAGCCTAGGGGGATAAGGTAATCGTTCTTTCTTTTGAATCGATCGTAGTCTCAATGTAATATTCTGGGACTAGTGCACTTTGATGGCAGTGAGTAGGGATGTCAATTTAGCCCGGGACCGACGGGTTGGCCCGAATAACCCGAGCCAAATACCGGGTTAGGGTTGAAAATTTTTTAACCGATAAGAAATCGGGCTAAATGATCCGGGCTAAACGGGTTGCGTGTTAAGCAGGTTGGACCCGCCGGGCTACGAGTTGGCCCGACTGGCCACTCCATTTTTTTAAAAATATTAAAATATCTAAATATAATTAAATTATTAAATCTTGGAAAATTCAATATCAACTATTTTATATTAAACTTATTTTATATTTAAATTGAAGTGTTTAAGTAAATTTTATGTCACACAAATGATATACCTATATTTTTACTACTAAGAAATATTATATTAAATAAATAATTTAAAAGAATATTTAAGAAATAATTGATTTCTAAAATATTAATTTATTTTAAATAAATTAAATTCTAAGAGTTATTTAGATTCATAAACTTGTAAAATTATTTAGTAAAACTGTAATATCTTGTTACATAAATAATTATTATAGTTTATGTCATAGCAAATTATTTAGCATAACTGTAAGACCTCATCAGATTTTTATGATATTTAATTAATTATATATATATAGGGGCTGATCTGGTGAGAATAGCCCTTATCATGAGAAATGAGAATAAATCTCGTCCATAGATTTGACAACATCAACGATCCAGATTACATAAGAGCTTTAACAAAAAATGCGGCATATTATCCTCATTTTACTTCATTAAAGGGCAACATAGTCATTACGAATGTACAGGGCACAAAAGTTGTGTTTTGTTCATTTTATGTATTATATACTTCATTTTATCTCAATTGCGAATATTATTAAATAAATTCGATTCGAATTTTGATGGTACACGTGACATGCATTTTATCTTAGCAGTTCTTCATTATATCTTGGTTATTCTTCATCTTATCTCAATTGTGATTCATTATAAAATAAATTCGATGTGAATTTTGATGTTACACGTGACACGCATTTTATCTTAGCAGTTCTTCATTATATCTTAGTTATTCATCATTTTATCTCAATTGTTGTTCATTATAAAATAAATTAAATAAAAATAAAATCATTTTTTTGGAAAAAGTTATTTCAATTTATCTCCTATATATATCATTAAATGAAAAAAATCAAATTTTTAGAAATTGTTCTCTTCATTTTATCTCATCTATACTTCATTAAATTGAAAAGATTAAATTAAATAAAAATAAAATCAATTTTTCAGAAAAAGTATTTAAGTTCTCTTCATTTTATCTCCTATATACTTCATTAAATGGGAAAATTAAATTAAATAAAAATAAAATCAATTTTTCAGAAGAATATTGTCGCGCCCCCAAACCGGGCCTATGCGACAGTCCCACGTGCTAACAATGCACGCTAAGGGTTTTAGTGGTTAAAGATAATTTTTGATATTTATTTAAAGAGTAGCGGAAGCAAATAAAGATTTCAAAAGTGGTCTTGCTTTAATTTCAAAAGATAGGAGTTTGAATCTCAATTGATAATCAAGAGTTTAAGTGTAGTGAAAGCAAGTAAATATTTCCAAAGGACTTAATTATATTTTCAAAAGGAAAGAGTTTAAGTCCAAATAATAATAAAAAAAAATAAGCATAGCGGAAGCAAATAGAGTATTCACAAGCAAGCGTGGATAATAGATAATGACAAATGAATTCAAGGAATGACCACCATGTGGGTCTTACGCCAAGTACGACTTGGAACAAAGAAATAAACACAAACAACAAATGGGTACTATGTATGAAGACAAAGCCCTTTGAGCTTCGATATCAAATGGCAAATTTAATCAATTAGATTTCAAAGAACATGTCATATGCTTTAGAATTTACTTGAATAGATCATGCCATTTAGAACAATCAAACAAGGAGTAATCACAAAAGGGTATAATTCAAGCTTACAATCATTCGACTACCAAGAGGATTCATGAATAGACATAGGTTAGACTCACCAAACATTTTAACTCCAAATAGTGCAACTAGACATGTCAAATGACAAAGATAATAATGGATGGTTTCAAGGAATAGTCCAAAAGATTTCATTTAATATGAGGTTTACAACCGAACCACCTTGTTAGCTTTCCACCACAACGCCGCCTCCACCGCCATCACCTTGTACCTGCATGTGGGGAAAACACACACAGGAGCTGAGTACTCCGCGTACCCAGTGGTCACGGTGTCCCAAAAACAAAATACATATATATGATGTAGCCACCGTAACACACAAGCATAGCACAAGGGTTTTGTTGAAAAATAACTCATGCATGCTCAAAACAGTTTTAAATATTCACATGGATCCATGAATACTCAATTTGGTGGTGCATTTCACGATCAACGATCATATCATTCACATATACCGTGTGGGACACGCATGAGGGTTTCAATTCCTCTCTCCTCCTTATTTCTCCCATTTCTCCCGACAAGAGGGTGATCGTATCCCTCCTCCTTATCCCTCCCAAATGCTCGTGGCAATTAATAATCATAAGCACCAAAACAATTTAACGGTGACACATCGCTTTTCAAAACAAGAATCATTCACTTTAAATTTTGGAAATCATTTTGGAAAGCAAATCAAAAGAAGATAGGATAAAGTAATGGCCACCTTAATTATGAGGTGAAGGTTTACTTGGTGCCACTAATTGAAGCTTCCTTTTGATAATTACCAACACCTAGATTGTTTAACATTTAATTACTAGGTGTGTTCATGTAGTTTCATGCATTAGCTATTTCATTAAATAGGCATGATATTCATTTCAATGAGCTTCATGTGACACTTCAATCTAAGCCTACAATATCATCATTCATTTTTTTTTATCACTAAGTACAAACTTGCATAATCATTGTCTACTTATCATGCTCAATAATTTATGTATTTTTAGCTATTACACATAATTCATTAGCCTCTTTTGATCAAGTATGTTCATATATTTATTTATAACCCTTTTCCTAGTGATGCAAATAGTTTAATTTAAAATCATGTTAATGTCCTAGTTCTAAATATAATGAGTGATCAATTAAAGATGCAATATGTTTTAAAATTATTATTAATTTGAGAAAATGTGTTTATTAGTTTTAGAAAAATATATGAATGCAAGCAATTGACTCTATACTATTTAACTTAGTGAAATTTCCTAGTCATAAATCTAAATGTGTCCCTGTTTTCAAAATAATGTCGTTTAAAATTTACAGAGAATTTGAGTATGAAATTTTATATGCAAAAACTAGATTTTAATATGAATATTCTCCAATTGACGGTTTGTTAAAATCATTTTTCGTTTGGAAGTTAAGGGCTGGGGGAGATTAATTTTCCTGAGTGCTTTGTTACGGGCTAAAACAGAGATGCGGACTTTAAAAATTAATTTCAACCAAAATACTTGTGATATAGACTTGAAATTTTATATGCAGACTCTATAATGTATTTTAAATCTAAATATAAAATCTGAGAATTTTCTAAGGTTCCTAAGTACAGTTTCAAAATCAGTTTTTGACATGCGACACAAAATGACACATTTTATTGCAGAGAGCATAACTTTCAAACCATATAGTATTTTGACATAAAACCAAATCCAAAATCTTTCTAACACATTAATGTATTACATATTTAAATTTTAGACCAATTGAGTTCCATTTGACTCGATTGCCACAGCAAAACAGAGAGCTCGTTTTACAGACTTTATCTCAGCATGCTCATTTCACTTTAACATGTATAAATTCATGGCATATGTACTTCCATCAACATGTATGCTCAATTTCAGGCATCACACATCTCACATAATGTTCATAAATCATATATCTCATGGTGTATCATGTATTCAAGCAATATATCAACAATAAGCATCAACATATTCAAGATTGGTCATTAGACATGTTTATCTTCAACCCTAGTTCATTATTTTCTCTAAAATTTGACAAGGAGGCTCTTGATCCTACATGCAAGCTTCTAAACATCTTAAAGAATATCTAAAGTGGGTAAATAGAGGTTACTTGAAGAGTTTAAGTTCAGATTTAATCCTCTCTTCCTCAAACTTCGAAAATGGTGCTTCCTAGCTCTTGTTTGCTCTCCTCTTGCTTCCTACTTCTTGTACGTCTCTAGATCTACCATTTAGCTCCTTGGATCTTCATTTTCCAGCCTTGGTCGAAAATGAAAGCTTGGAATTGAGGGGTGTTGTTGGGTTCAAAAGAAAGAGGAAGGTGAGAGGGTAAGATTTTTGTGAAAATGGAGGTGATTTATTGAAGTATGAAGGTGGTGCTTGGTTATTTTTGTGGCTGCAACTTGAAGGTTCATCAATGGAGTTTTGAGAGAGTGTGAGGTTGAAGAAGATGGAATTATGGTGGTGAAGGGAGGGCTGATCGATCATAGGGGGAGGGAGAGGGAGGTTGAGTGTTCAAATCTATTTACTTACATAATTTCCCATGTGGAAATAATTGTGTCCAATTTCTTTCCTTCCCCCTTTTGTCCTTCAATAATTTGGAGTGCTAAGCATCAAAACTCTTCTAGGAGACCCCCTAAGGTAATTACCCCTTTCACTCACAATATTTAATTAAATTAACTAGTAGCTCAATTTTCCCATTTTATAATACAAGGTGGGAATTTATATAATCCCCCATCTTATTTAAATAGGGCCGAAAATCTCTAGAGAGGAATATGGAATAATTCCCAGAAATTTGCTTCGGAAATAAGTCTCGAATATATTCACAATTAATATCAAAAGAAAATTAATATGAAATATTCCTCTTATTATTTTTAGAGGTAGCCGAAATAGGTTAATTAAGGAAATAAATTCCGGAACTCACCTCGGAATTATTATCGATTAATTATGCTACATCGATTTAAATTATGAATTTGGACCTTGAATAATCATCATGAAATTATTTAAATAGACTATGGTAAAATGAGTCTCAAATTATTTTCATCTATTGGGCTACTCACTTGCATTTCTAGTTGGGCTCTATTTATTTATTCTAATTGGGTCAACACATATGAGTGGATAATTATATACATAAATTCTTTAGCCCATTATCTCTCATGATATAATATTTGGGCTTAAATTAATTTATCTAGCCCATGCTATAATAAAAAGATGGCTAAACATAGTTTTAATAATTAGATCGATAAATATTAATCGCACTTTAATCATTTGTTACGCATATTAAAATAATTATATAGCGTAGATAATATGATATGGAAAATGTGGGGTGTTACAAATATGTTAAGTTCATTTTATCTATTTAAAACTTCATTAAATTAGAAAATTTAATTAAATAATAATAAAATTGAATTTAATTTTAGAGCATTGGATGACTCAACAAGGCAATCGAAATCTTATGAAAAATCGAAAAGAAAAGGAATTACAGATCCAAATATGTAATAATAAAGTTCGCGGAGGATAAAATGAAAATGGAAATTATTTGAGGGAAATACCATCAGGCTAAATGACAATGATACTCTTAAATATGTAATAATGAAGTTCGCGGAGGATAAAACGAAGACGGAAATTATTAAAGCATGACCGCAGATCTTTTGAAATCAAAGCCTGAGATTTATTCTCATTTCTTACATTAACATCTATTCTCATATGATCTAACCTCTCCCTCTCTCTCTCTCTCTCTCTATATATATATATATATATATATATATATATATATATATATATATA
>JAPKLW010000328.1:533602-570892 GCA_026898455.1 Plectranthus barbatus
TATATATATTGCAATATGATATATCATGTCTTTTTTAATTAATATATTTAATATGATTATTTAATTTATTTAATATCTTAATATACAACATTTTATTTTTAGTATTTAATTATAAAAATAATTATATATAATTAATTAATTTTATTAATAAAAAAATAAATATAAAAAATCGTAATTTTGTCAGCTCGACGGGCCAACCCTCAAACCGAAGGGTTAGGGTTAAGGTTGAGAATTTCCAACCCGACAAAAGTTGCGGCTTGTTTAGCCCGGACCGATTAACCCGTGGCCCGACAGGGCTGGCCCGAAACCCAGCGGGTTGGCCTGTTTGACATTCCTAGCAGTGAGTAGAGTGGTTTGTTCATTCTCAGTTGTTCATCGTAATTTGGAAGTGGACCAGCTTCCAGTTACAAAACGGTAAACAAATATGATAACATTTTTGATAGCTGCAGCGAATAAAATGTTTTGGATAACACGGTCCTTTTCAATAAAACCCCATGTTTATTTGTGTGTGGTCCATAGCATTCATATTTAAAACGTATATTTTCGGGCATGTCTCCACGAGGTACATTAGTACTTAGTCTCTCGCATTATTTTTAAAAGTGCAGGTTAACAGTGAGGATGGAAAGCGGTGGTATAAAGACGAGCACTATCTTTTTTGAAAGCAAGAAACAGATCCTGAGATATGCAACTCCATATGCATATCTCCATCACGTAACACACCATTGCACTGTACCTCTGTCAATATTTCCTTCCCTTGTTTTTTTTTTTGTATAATTTGAGAAACTCACTCAAAACTATCCTGCTTTTGTTGATTTCACGAATTCGTTTAAATGAGTCTTTTGATAGAAAATGAATATGAATGAATGTTTCTCAAATATTATTTCTGTTATTTGATCTAGTCTTCCATTGTTTTGAGAAAATATTTTTGAAAACTATTCCACCACGACTGTAGTGAGCCCCAAAGTTCGAGAAGGCCGGTTGGGGGCGTTACACGCATCCTCACCGCTCAAAATGCTGCAAGACCTTGTTGCACGAGTAAAGCACACATTATAATTTTCCACAATCCAAAATTATTTTTTGCTATTGAATTTTTCTGCCTCAAATTTTGTCGAGGCCATCTTTGGCATGATGTTTCTTCTACACGTTCGTTTCCCACAAACAGTGCCATTTGTTGAGAAAGAACCTTCTCCACAAGTATGCTATGAGCAAATATAAGAGCTATTTTTTCTGCTTACCTATGTAGATATGGAATATATAATTTCAGAGGTGTTGCGTAATAGCTATGTTGCAATCCTATCTGATTCGGATCTTGAAGATGGTTATGTAGACGAAGCACAAAACAGAACTGAAATATGGACAACACAAAAAGGAATGAGCAAGAAATTCTAAATAATGAATGCATTTTACATTTTAAAATGCATCATACATTTTAGACGAGGCTTGCATGGAAGAGTCACTAGTTACAATATACTTCAGTTTCAAGTCTTGCATCAAACAATAAATAAATGTAAAGCTAGGCTTGCATAGAGCACTTTAAATTCTAGGAGAAACCATGTGAATATATAACCGAATTGAATCTATCCTTTCCTCAAATCTAACAGCTATACACTCGACTTCCAGCAGCAGCAGCAACAGAAGAAGAAGATCTGCTAGGTTTTAAGCTGCATTGCAAAATGTAAGATCTCAAACTTAATTGGAAATAACATGCATGAACACAAGGAAAAAAAAATTTCACAAGTAAAAGCTAATAACGACCAATCTCAACAAATATAATAAAGAGGAAATAATTTTAAGTAGCCAAATTTTATAAGTACATACACAAAATAGCCACCCTTATGAAAAACTACACAAAATAGCCAAAGTGTACTTTGTCTGTCATATATATCTTAGTCGACCAATCAATTTTTTCGGTTTCTGTGTAAACCCTAGCAGAATTGTTTTTTTATTATTAAATATTTAGGGTTTCATTTAAAAAGTAATAATAAACCAATAAAATATTAAGGAATATATACTCAGCTTGATTTCGGCATTTTCCATATTGATTTCGGCATTTTCATCTTTATTTCGTCATTTTCAGCTTGATTTCGGATTTCACTATATTTATTTTTAAAAGTATCTTGATTTCGTCATTTTCAATATTTTCAGCTTCAGTTCGATATTCTGGCCGGAATTCACAATATTTATTTTAAAAAGTATGCTTATTTTATTATTATTCATTAATAATTCACTATGTTATTATTTTATTAACAAAATTATAATTTTAACTAAAGAAATTATTATAATTAATGAAATTAGAGTTTACAAATGGAAGTTGTTTTAATTTTGGCTGGGGTTCGAATATAATAGTATATGGAGCTTGCATTTAAATTGAGATTTAACTCAGAAGGAATTGGGCTAGAATTCGCAAAAAATGAGCTAGATCTCGGTGAAATGAGCTTGATTTCGACAAAAAATTAAAAAATGCAAATTCGAACTCCTTTTTAGATATTAAATTACATTACATATATTGAAAATAAATTACTCATTTGCGAAGCACGGGTATTTTGAATTGAAATAATGCAAATCACAAGTATTTGGAATTGAAATAAGAAGGACGAGGATATAAATAAGCATTAAAATGTGAGATTTGTTGTCCACACATATTGCAATACGTACAATAAAATTTGTAAAAATGTAACAAATTAATTAGGCGGAATTCTTTCCGGACAAGCACTTTTTGTGTGACTTGATGATCCACAAATACTACATGTTTTTTGTGCTCGTTGTCTACTAGTCAATGTTTGTCCCGCTTGTGCTCCCAAAGGACGACGTCTATTTCTTGGTCGACCGGCTTGGCGATTGATGATGGGTGGCAAAACAACACATGTTTGTGCCTCCGGTGATACAATCCACTCATCTCTTGGAGGAAGAGGTTGTACTGTTCCTCCATAAGTTTCTCGCTAGTTTGATGTCTTGTAGTACTCCCAAACATAGTCATACACACCTAAACCCTTGAAGCTGCGATAATAATAATTAAAAACTTGATTGTTATGAATTAAAGTTTAATTCTATAGATATATTTTACTAACCGAATTGTAGCAATAGCATGAGAACATGGAATGAGATCCATCTAAAACTCACCGCAGTCGCATAAGCTGTCTTGAAGATCCACCTTCCAAGTTCTATCATTGTCTTTGACTTTGAAATGATATTCAGAAACAGGCAAAACCGTGTACTTCTGTGAAATATCCGCCAATGGAGTCATTTTGGCCACGACTTCCTCGGTCAAGTCATCGTCTCTTGCAAATGCCTTAACTTGCTGTTCATCGAACCATTTTTCAACAATGTGTCTATATAGCTCTATAGTGGAACAGATCGGCAGACGTCTAGCATCTAATAACCCGGAGTTGAACACTTCTGCTGCATTCGATGTCATGAAGCTATAACGGCGAACCGGACATTTAGACCTAGCCCAATTTTCAGGCCCCACTGTCATGAGTTTGTTGTATGCAGTGGGGCAATGCTGTTGAATCTGGTCCATTGCCTTCTGATAGACGATAGAACGGTATGCATAGGCTGCCTTGTGGTATAACTGCACGATAATTGAATTGAAGGTCGTCAACTTATTTTGAATATGATAACCACATAAGGCATGCGTCGCCTCTGGATAAACTGAGCTTACTGCGTTGGCAATGCTGATGTGTTGGTCCGAAACAATAAGCAATTGTGGACAACAATCGAAAGCCATTCGCAGTCGTGACATAAACCACGTCCAGCTCTCATCGTTCTCGATCGGTGCAAATCCAATAGCCAGAGGAAAGATTTGTACGTTGCCATCTTTGGTAACAGCAACCAATAACACACCTTTATTTAGCCCCTTCAGGTGTGTAACATCCACCACAATCACTTGCCTTAAACAAGTCCCGAAAGCCACACGTGACACACTCAAGGCAACAAAGAAATGGCGTAATCTTTGATCCTTGCCGATATTCATGTCTATAATGTGCCCGGATTCTATTTTTGGAGCACATCGAAATATTTTGGTAGCAAGTTGAATGATTCTTCTAAGCCACCATAAATCATCGATATGGCTCCATTTCTAGCGCACAATGCATTGTCGTAACTGACCTTAATACCAAAACTCTGTTGTAGTTCAGCCATTATATCGCACAGCTTGATGATAGATCCTTTTCTACGCATCCTCCGAGCAAAGTAAGTTGAGATCGCCTTTGATTGTATAGTTCTACTGCGGATGTTGTTTAGACTCATAGTACAACTATGAGTTGGAATGAATTCGCGGACTACCCAATATCCCGCTGAATTGGAGGCACGTAGAATGAATGTACAGTTAGGATTGCGGCTGCAATTGTACCCCACCCGAGTTGTAGAAGAACGCGTCACTTTGAAGTCAACGTGATGCTCCATGTGCCAAAGTCCGACAGCCACGTACAAGTCCTCTTTTCTCCAAAACATTTTGCCCTTTTCCAGTTCCCCTTCCAATACTGCTTGTAGATCTTGCAGTATAGGTGAGTCGGACGTATCTACCGTAATAATTGGAAGTAACCAATTATTAATTTGACCGCTTAGGCCTTCAACTGTTTTTGTCGGTAATGGGTTAGCCGGAAGTAGGCTTGATACAATGGCACCCATACCACCTTGTTCTCTGCCGGTAATGGGTTAGCCTGTAATGCCCGATCCTTGTGCAGATCGCCAGTAGAGAGTATTTTTTTCAGATTGTGAAGAAGGTAGGTTACTTAAAACAATTAGCTGCAAGTTTAAGTGTGAAATAAAATAAGATAAGATAGAATAAAATAATGAATTTAAAACAAATATACACACTCACATAGATGTATATTACCTGTTGAGAAAAGAAAGCTACCTAATCTTTGATACTAGCTCTTTTAAAACGCCACTTCAACATACGTGGCTGGGCATTACGGTCTACTATCTTAGCACAAGTCTGCCCCAATTGTGGAATAACCTCATATGCCCAAACCTAAAAACATAATTAAACAAAAAATTAAAGATTATATTTGAATCATTTAGTAATTTATCAAATGGTGAAGAGTTGGATTTTCATACCTGTAGTACCCAGAACGGTCCAGGAAGATGATAGTCTTTCTCAGCACTATTCCTACTAGTAGGTACATGCGTACTATAATACAAAAGTGTTTTGTATGTGTATGCACCCCATGGAAATTCGTTCCAGGCATCTAAATCTTCACTAAGGACATATATCCCATTTTCTATTTTTCTCTTATCAATGTATCCCAACCCAACAAACCAAAATGCTAAAATGTTAGAAACCCTAAGGTACAAATGCCTATGGGTACTATCAACATTTTTGCATTCAAATCGCTCCAAGAGCTTTTTACCACTAAGTTGTTGTCCCCCACAAAAGACTTTGAAAACAGTACTAACATCTAAAGAATGCTTAGCATTAGGATTAAAATGAGAAGTACCAAATTGAAAACCACTAATAAGGGAAAATTTACTCGGTGAAAACATGAGATCCCACCCACCCACTCGGAACCTTAACACCTCATCATTATTTGATTGAATTTGATGAGTAAAAAGTTCAAATAAAGACTGAGAAGAACTAAGACCATTATCAGTCCAACCCAATAAATGACCGAAAACCCCGTTCCTAAACTCATCAACTAAGCCTTGTTCTCCAACAGAAAATAATGTCTTGTTAATTGTATCTAGGACTTTACATTTATAGAATAAATTGGTCTTAGCCTTGCATCTAATGAAGCCCGTATCTTATCCACTGAGGCTGCACATTATATGATATTTTTTGTTATCAAATGTGACAAAATTTTGTAACATGCATACACGTAAATATAGACACGAACATGTGCATTACAAAACAAAAAAAAAACCAAAACTAACTCATACTCATTCGGTTGGAATGCAAACAAAACAAGATAAAAAATCAAAGCAACCTAACTCATTCATTCTCAATACCAAATTAAGAAATCAACAACCAACAATAACCAACAATACATATATACAGCCGAAAAAAAATACTTCAACAGATTCCAAAAAAATTCCCAAAAAAATAAATGGAACAAAATAAAATGAAAAACATGTCGAAAAAACTTACATCCACCGTCGACATTGTTCGCCGGTAATTTTTGTCGGTTCAGGGGTGGGTGTTTTAGTTCGGACGGGCGTCTCCAACTCCAGCCGAATGTCCCTCTGTTTTCACGCCCAATATCGTTTTTTTTTAGGTTTGTGAATTGTGAATTAATGAATTACAGTGGGGGTAGTCGTGCGAAATCCATCTGGATTTAATCTTGAGATCCAGCTGCATTTTAAAAAATATCGAAATCCAGCTCAATTCGGTCGGAAATCAAGCCGATTAGAAGACCGAAATAAAGCTGGATTTATTCCAGTCCATTTATAAATAAAAATGGATTTTTTTTTATAAAAAAATTCCAAATATATCTCATTTTTAAAAAACACCGAACTCCAGCTCAATTCGGTCGAAAATCAAGCCGATTAGGAGATCGAAATATAGTTGGATTTATTCCAGCCCATATTTAAATATTTATTTTTTTAAAAAAATCCAAATATATCTCATTTGGCACAAATCTTGCCCAATTGAGACTTATTTATCATTTATTCTATTTTTTAAAATTCAAAAACACGATTCATATTTTTTTTTTAAATACAAAATTCGAAATATATCTCACTTGGCCAAGATATATCTCAATTGACAGAAATCTTGCCAAATTGGGACTTATTTAACATTTATTTAATATTATTTTATTTTTTAAAATTGAAAAAATCGAATTATATTTTTTTAAATAAAAAATTTGAAATATGTCTCACTTGGCCAAAATATATCTCATTTGACCAAAATCTTGCCAAATTGAGACTTTTTATCATTTATTTTACTTTAAATTTATTGTTTAAAATTTAAATAAATGAATTATATTTTTAAAAATAAATCCTTCCAAATATATCTTCCTTGGCCGAGATATATCTGAAATGGCCGAAAGCAAGCCAAATTTTTTTCAACTAAAACATCAATATATTATATTTTATTTCATCACACTCCTAAAATTAATAAAAAAAATAGGCCTTCGAAATCTATCTGCCTGGCCGAGATATATTTCAAAAGGCCGAATGCAAGCTGGAAAGGTTTCGAGTATATTTTATTTCATTACGAATTTAAAAATTAATAAATAATATATAGTTGTGTTATACAATATTAGTAAAAAATCAGACCGTTAAACATAGGCCTTCGAAATATATCTGCCTGGCCGAAATATATTTCAAAAGGCCGAATGCAAGCTGGAAAGATTTCGAATATATTTTATTTCATTACGAATTTAAAAATTAATAAATATATAGTTGTGTTATACAATATTAGTAAAAAATCAGACCATTAAACATTGCACACAATTCAAAATATTTGATTGCCTGATTTAGACATTTTAACCTAAAAAATTGTACTTTGGCTCTTTTTTGAAGTTTTTCATAAGGATGGCTATTTTGTGAATGTAATTTTAAAATTTGGCTATTGTAGATTTCTCCTCTATATAATAAATACAACTCAATATCAACATTAGGGGTGGCAATTGGGTTGGGTTCGGGTTGGCAGGTCGGGTTGAGACCTAATATTAACACGTTATATGCAAACCCGAACCCGACCCATTTATTTTTTCGGGTCAGAAAGTTCAACCCGAACCCGACCTGTTTATTTTCAGGTCGACCCGAGAATGACCCAAATGATCCGTTTAATCTTATTCAAATATTCTAACCAAATTTAAAAATAAAATAAATTAATATATATATATATATATATATATATATATATATATATATTAAAGTAAATTAGTAAAATAAATTGTTCACTCGAAAAATTCACATAATTTTTTGTTTTTTATTTTTATTGTATTTATTCTATTATAACATATTTACAATAAAAAATAATTAAAAATATTAAAAAATTATATTTGTCACTTTTTCTGTAAATTGTTATATCTCATTAATTTATTATATTTACTATTGTTTTAGAATAATGCAAATATAACATTATTATAGGATAATATTAAAATCAAATCTCATAGATTTTTTGTTTAATGTACTTCGTTTTGTTTTTATTAAATGTATATATAATTTGACTTATAATGTAGAAAATAATTTATATTATAATATGTGTAATATTAACGAATAAAAATTAAATATATTAAAAATAATTTATAAAAATATTAAGATATAAAACTCTATTAATTTCATCGTAATATATCATAAAATAAAATATTATATAATTAATTTGCACTTAGTGCGGGTGTAAATCATTACATCACATTAATTTTATTTTACTTGATATATTTTAATGTTATAGCTCATACATATATAATATATTTTAGTAAAACCTTATGTTTTTACTATTTTATCTTTCTTTATAAGTTTTGTTATTTATCTACTTGATTTGGTATTATCAAATATATAAAAATAGTTAGATGTATAATATAAAAAATATATATTATAAATATACTAATATATGCATATATATATATATAATATGTTTATAATATTATAATTTTATTTTAAATAATTAGATAATCTATCTATATATTAACAGAGAATAGTGAAAAAATTATTCCCATAAAAATATTATATCAATTTTTATTTTTATAATATTTATTATATTATAACATAAATATATTCTTTATAATAAAAGATATAACAAATTTATATTTGTCATTTTCTTTAAATATTACATTCCACTAATTTATTATATTTACTATTTTTATATGATACAATTATACTATCTTTAATAGGACAATTTTGTAATCAAACCTCATAGAATTTGTGTTAGGTATATATATTTTTATTTTCATTATTATTATTATTGTAATATATATGTACAATTTGACGTATAATATAGAACTTAATTTATAGTATAATACATTGAATATAATATTGATGAATAAAAATCAAATATATTAAAAAAGTTGCTAAAATGGTAAGATATAAAACTTTATTAATTTCAAATTGATAATTTTGCGGGTTATTCGGGTTACGCGGGTTGACCCACAGGTGATCCGAACCCGACCAAAAATTTAATTGGGTTCGTGGGTTCAACCCAAAATTGACCCAATAGTTAAATGGGTTGACCCAACCCGCTAATTTTGTGTTAGGTTCAAGTCGGGTTATCGGGTCGAGTCAGAGATTGCCGCCCCTAATCAACATATGCTAATAAAGTTATTAATGGAAAAAGTTATTAATGGAAAATACACTACCCTTTTTCAAAATAAATAACCATACATACTAGTATTTTAAGCAGTCGGGCAAATATAGTGAATGTCTAATTATTTTAATAAAAATTTAACTATAAATCTCAACTCCGGATAAAAAACTATAACACTAAATCATAATCTTAAAGAGTTTTTTCTGATAAACTATGACCACCTCTGTTTTTGGGTTCATTCATGATTGCATTCTATTTTGATTTTCCTCAACCCTCCACCACTACCTACCTCTCATTCAATTTAATACCTAAATAAGATGAGCTTCTCTTGAAGTGATGAGGTTGGTAGTCCAAGGTAGGTAGCATTCCTAAAACAACATTGATATTTACTTTCTATTTGTAGAGAGTGTATTTTAAGTTTATTTTCTATTATTTTTTTTTTGAAATAATCTAAAATTAATTATTTAGATTATAATAATTTACTTTCAATTATAATAATTCTTGAGATTTAAAAATTATAGAATATTTTGATCTCAGAAATATGTTATAAAAATGAATGCAAAAACTATAATAAAATTTAAAATTATAAGATATAAAAATTTTAAACTTTGGTGATGTCAAAAAATAATGAAATAAAAAATGTAAAATTTTATACTTGCAAATTAAAAAATTTCATTTGCAATTGAAAGAAAAAAAAATGTTGTGTTATTATTGCAAAAGTTGTAAACATAATGTTATAATTGCAAGATATGTGAGGTAATAGTTGTTAAGATTAAAAAATATGTTATCATATGCAATTAACCATTTAAAAAACTAAAATGTGAAACTTGTAAAAATAATTGAGCAGTGGATTACTTATGTTCATCAGACGGTCCTCTCCAATACGGAATAATTAATAATTTGAGGTCTTCATTCCCGAGCTCCTCTTTACTTTCCTTCACCATTTCTTCTGCTGCACTCATTAGCCCATCACTGCATCCACCCACCCACCTTTATATAGTTAATCGTAATATAAATAGCCAAAAAAGCTAATTAATTTATTACTCGAAATGAGTACACAAATGTAGTAATTTATTGTAAACTTAGAAGTCTTCGTTTTAATCTAAATTTACTAAAACAATATAAATATAAAGGTTAAATATTCAAATATATTTAAAATTATAAATGTTTTTCTAATTGAATATAAACAACCATCCTTTTCAATTAAATAGCAATATTACTGGAAACTATACAAAAATATAAGACGAACATTTTCTTTCCGTGATGTAAAGTTGACTGAATTTATTGAAATTTCATGATACATGTATTTCCAAATAATATCCTTTAATGAAAAACAAGTAGAGAGTGAGATTTTAAATATTAAAGATTAGAATTTGTTGAAGATAAAGAAAACTAAAAAAAGAAAACATGGAGTTGCACATTATAAAAAGACTAGAATTCCTGGTTTATAGTTAGATTCCCGATGGTGGTCAGACCCTCTTGTTCCAACTTTTCCTTGAAGCTCTCTTGTCGACCATCTTTATCATAAAAAACAAATTCCAATTTGAGGTCTTCATTCCCGTGCTCCTCTTGACCTTCCATCACCATTCGTGCTGCTGAAATCATCAACTCATCACTGCATTCACTCAATTTTATAGATTGAAGAGTTGGGATTTCTCCAATACCCCAAGGGATTTCATCCAAATTCAGCATATCCTCAATAACAAGATATTCGAGTACTGGAAAATTGGTGCTGTATGCATTCCAGTAAACTAAATCATCACATTCACTAATTGTCAAGGATTTCAGGCGAGGGAATTTTTCCTCATCGAGTATCCACTCGAATTCTATGAATGAAATATGAAACAAAACGAGAGATTCAAGACGCGGCAAGGATCCAGACATCCTTGTTATTTTTTCCCAATCATAGAGATGACAATGCATCAAATGTAGCTTCTTAAGCGAACTTGGCAATTGATCCAGCCACTCAGATGCATCAGCATCCGAGTGGAATGAGATGACTAGTGATTCAAGTTGGAGGAAGCGGCCAAGATTGTGAAGACAGTAGTAGTATGAGCTTGATCTTAGAGATTCTGATTCAGTATCATCATAAAGTAGACCCAATTCTTTGATGTTAGGAATTCTTTTGCAAACCTCTTCACTCAGCTTCAAATTCACTAATCCCCAAAGCTTTTGCAGGTTTTGCATAACTTGGTCACTTGGGAGAGGATCTGGAACATGAACTCCAGGGAGGTGCACCACCTGAAGAACCCTGAGTTGTACCATCTCCCAAAACTCATATAGCACAAAAACAAAATCATCATCTGATTCAATAAATAAAGTTTGTAAATTCCAAAGTAGGGATAATGAACCAAGTTGATCCCATGCTCCGCAAACATACCGTAAGTTAACTGGCTCAACATCACCACCGTGTGAGCCCTGCACGAGTTTCAGTATTCTCATGAATCTCAAATCAAACGACAGCTCATCAACACCATAATTGCATTTGAGAGAACGAACAAGAGGTGGAGCATCCAACACACCTTGATCACGCTCCCTGCATATGCATATGTCTTCTTCTGGACCATGAATCACATAAAACAATTTCTCTTTCTCCGCGATCTTTAGGCACAACTCTCTCAATACATCATGAATCCCAACAGCCTGATCAAATACCCCATCCTCAATCGTAAATATGGGTAAAATGAGATTCCTACCAATCAAATCTTTCAAATAATCCTCTCCAATCTCCTCCAAGTCCTTGGCTTCACATGTTTTTATAAATCCTTCAGCGATCCAGCTGTTTATAAGGTCTGGGATATAAATCTCATCATCTTCTGCATATGTTCCCACGTAGATGAAACACGGTTTTAGATGAGCAGGTAAGTAGCTATAACTGAAGGACAATATATCATGGAAATTCTTATTCTCTTCCGAACTCAAAACTGAGTTCATGTTGTCTGCTACATTTTCCCAATATTCTAGACTCTTTGAGGACTTAACAAGATGGCCAGCCACGACAACAATTGCAAGAGGGAGTCCTCTGCATTTCTCCACAATTCTCTTTCCTACATCCTCTAACTCAACAGGACAACCGTGTTCTCCAAATGCTTTCTTACAAAACAGATCCCAACTCTTGCCTTCATCTAAGAAACTCATCGCAAGTCGTGAAGAGCCTACACAGTCAGCCACATTTGATTGTCTAGTCGTCACAACAACTCGACTTCCATTGTTTCTATCCGGACAACAAAGACTCATTTGATCCCATGCTTCCACACTCCACATGTCATCAAGTACGATCAAATACCTTCTCCCATATAACTTTTTATGCAATTCTTCTCTTAACTTACTAACAGTTTCACCGTTGGATTCTTTTTCACGGGAAAGAAGTTTTAAGAGAATATCTTTAACAACATACTCTTGAGAAATTGTAGCCCAAATACGAATATCAAAGTGGTTTACTGTAAGAGGATGATCAAAAGCACATTTGGCAAGTGTAGTCTTACCAATACCACCGGTGCCCACGATGGGGATGACTCGACGACTAGAATCAGATCCTGTGAGCAGATCCAAAAGCTGAAACAAGACATCGTCAAATCCCACCATGCTGTTCTTTTCAGAAGTGAGAGGTGTTGATGAAGATGAAGCTGTTGCTGCTGTTACCGCTGCAGACAGATTCGTGGGCTGCTTCAGCGATTTTGTAATCTTGATAGCCTTTCTCCTCACAAACTCCATGTGTTCAATGGCTTTCTGAACATCCAGCAGGAAACGAGATCTCTTTTTGCCATCAAGGGTGGATCCACTACCAATTTGATTCACTACGTGAGATTCTATTACTTCTTCAGCCTCGTGAGCTGCACGCGTAATTGACATCTCCAGAATTTGAGCAGCTTTTTTGGTAGGTCCATGAGAGTTGTCATAGCTTTCCATGAACTCAATCAAGAAAGAGATAATATGGAGAAGAGATTGTATCTGTTTGTTTTCAAAAGAAAATGAATGGATAGAATGATTCTGGATGAGCTCTAAATCGTTGGAAAGAGAAACTAGAGCTGCATAAGCTGCCGCCATTGCTCCAATCCTAGTGCTTCTTTGTAGTTCGACAAAGAGATGAATGAAAATGGCAGGCTACTAACATTAAAGCTTTGAGAGATTATCTCAATTATTTTGCTCAAGGACAAAATAATAATAATAATAATAAAATAAAAAACTCAATTATTGAAGCCGATCATTTATTTTGGTCCAACTACTCAAGGATATTTTTCTCTCCTCAACTACAGAAATTAAATCAAGTTTTATCATAATTCTAAAATTGCTGTATAGCCGCACATAGATTTTAAAATATAATTAACAAAATTATATACCGCTTATATTCCATTATTTAGTCCGGGTTACTATTTTAAGGTATGGTCCAAATTTTATATATATTTAGTATTGTTTTTCTATAGTATTTTACAATTTCGACCCTGAAATTCTTTCGAAAATGAGAATATTAAAAGTAATATTATTAAAAATAAAGTTTAATTAATTCTTTAAAGGGTAATATTGGAAATTTATAGAAATAAATTGTTTTTTTAAAATATTTTTTGACAAACGCGCAAGATCAAAATAGACCATATTATAATCGGAACGGATGGAGTATATTTACAAACTTTTTAGTAGATTGTTTAGTTTTAATTTTGATTTTTATTACTTGTACAATTATAATATAAATTAAAAGACTATATATATAGACTTGATTTGAGATTAAAATTTTTATTTTCAAATTTATGAGTCAAATTTAATTTAATAGTATTCAAATTCAAGAAAAAATATAGATTATAAAAACGGTATTCAAATTCAACATACAATGATCTTCAAAATTTGTTTAGCTATGACAAATTTTTATAATGCATGTTTACATTATATATATATATATATAGAGGAGGGATCATGTAAAAAAAAAATTTCCAGTGAGAAAAAAGAATGAATCATGTCCATCAGATTTAAAAAAAATCAATGATTGATATTTAATCAAGCAACAACTAAAACATAATCAAGCAACAAAATAATCAAGCAATAACTAAAGCATGATCAAACAACATTGTAATCAAGCAACGACTTGAATACAATCAAGCAATTTCGTGAATGCAATCAAGCATCTTTCTCACTTTCACACGTTAAGAATTTCTCATTGGATCCACTCCTTATATATATATAGAGAGAGAGACAGAAGGGATCATGTAAAAAAAATTCTCCTATAAGAAAAAAGAATGAATCTTATCCATTGGATCTAAATAAATCAATGGTTGATATTCCATCAAGCAACAACTAAAACACAATCGAGCAATTGCTCGATTGTGTTTTAGTTGTTGCTTGATTAATATGATGCTTGATTGTGTTACAGTTGCTGCTTGATGTATATCAACCATTGTTTTACTGAGATCTAATGGATCAAATTCATTCTTTCTCACCAGATTCGCTCCCTATATATAGAGTTGTAATCATATGTGAACCACCTCCTAGATGAGAAATAAGACTAAATCTCAGCCCTCTATTTTCAAAATTTAACGACCCAAATTATTTGATTGACTTAAATTTAACAACCCAGATTATCTTCCATTTTTAATTTGATCAAAGGGTGTTTTCGGAATTATTATTTGGCAGTTTAAATCATTCCTTAACTGTCTCCTAATATTTCTCTTGCATGATTTACATTACATATTTCACGTTTTTTTTCCAAATCTATTCCACATCTCATATCTTTTATTTTTCTAAATCTATTCAATTTTTCATATCTCATACGTACATAGCTTTTCATTTATTATTTTATGGAGAGTGATGGAAGAGCACCAATAATTAGAAAAGTATATCAACATGAAGAAGAGGATGATGGCTAACAGAAGGGGACGAACGCGAATAAAAACCAAGATGGCAGCGTCGGGAAGCGCAAGATTTTTGATCACAACCTCTTTCCCATTAATCCCGATGGTGCTCTTTTGACGGGGACATATTCTTCTCGAGGGATCGGCCCGTGATTTTGCTGTGGATACTACACCATAACCTATATCTAGTTAATATCTCCAGCAATTTCGTTTGCGATTTTGAGGTCTGACATTGGCTGAAAGAAAGGCGCCGTCAAAGAGATTTGGGAGTGTGGAAAAGAGAATTCAACGTCGGTCGGAGGTTTGAGCAATCGGAATCTCCAAAGTTGTTCGCAAGAGAGAAGTCCGGTGAGATGCGCCGGTTAGGAATATATTAGTTTTATTTGAGATGGTTTTTTCAAACTTTTGTACGTCATAGCCATGTGTGTTGGAATCCGGACAAGTTCGAGTTAATTACTCGTACGAAAATATTTAATTTTGTTGTAATTAAATATTACGAGGTCGAAGTACGTCGCGAGTAGATAAGCGTAGTATATTTATTTTCTCAAAACCGAATTCCGGTGAGTGAGAAATCGATCCTCGAAGTGGCACGCAAAACTATGTAATGTGGACATATTAATTAGTTAATTAATGATGTCCCACATTGACTAATTAAACACACTAATCATGGTTTAAATACCTAAGTGGTTCAACCTTGTAATAACAAGTGTGTAATAGGGGTGTCGTATGACAGGCCCTGTGCTCCTACGCGCCCGCCGCCGCCGCCCGCCCGCCTCGCCTCGGCCTTCGGCCTCAGCGAGGCCGCAGGCCGAGCGCCGAGCGCCCGTGCCCCGAGCTCCGGTCTGGACCTGGACCTGGACCTGGACTTGGATCTTGGCAATTGGTCTTTGGGTGGTCTTTGGGCCTCGGGCTTCGGGTTGGGCTTGTCCCGAAAGTGTCTTAACTTTTTGGTGACTCAACGGGCTGACTGGGCACGCTTGTGTGGCTCAGTCGTACAGTTGGAGCACACGTGTGCGTGACATGGCGAGCATGTCAGCACATGACGTGTCTGCGGGGGTTACAGAAACGTGCTAAAATTCAATCAGCACGTTCCCCGAGACTTGCGCGCCGTAACCGTCCGATCCGGGAGACACGCGTGTAACCGCCGTCGGCCTTCAAGTCTCCAGCACGCTCCCCAGGTGGTGACTTCCAGATTTAGCGAGCTTTGTTGCTTTTCACTCTGAAAACTTTTGTTGCTTTTCACCTGGATTTTTCCACTTGCCAACTCTGTCCTGCTTCACTCCAGTTCGCCGGAGCTCTGTCGACTGCGGTGCTGCCTCGACCGAGACGAAGCCGTTTTACCTTTGGGGACAATCCGCTAAGAACCGAGCACTACGGTGGCGTAATTGTCTTGCGGGAAGAGATCCTCTCGACTCGGCTGTGAAGTTTGATCTTTTCATTTTTTTTGTGTTATTTCATTTCCGCAAGACTGTTCCTGTTTTATTCTGCTCTTGTATTCAGTTCTTCTAAAGTTAACAATGTGAACATGCATCATGCAATATATTAAATTCGACTATTTATAATAATATATAGTTCCAGTAATTTACAGTTAAAGTGACATATATTAAGCCTGTACATATACATATATTCACATTTAAGTTTTTATTTTTTTGTAGTTATTGATATTGTAACGCCCCATAATTTTTATTCCGAATTTATCGTTGTAATATGATCGATTTCCGATCAATTATTCTATCGATGTGTAATCAACTTTATTATAAGAATGTACACGATCCCATGCAATTCATGCAAAACCATGCAAACGCATTCATTTTTGAGCTAATGTTCTACGAACATTTGAATGTCGAGATATTATCCGTTATATCGAAAAAGCTTTAATGATCGAATGACCGATGGTGTCACATCGTATAACGTATTTTCATAGAATTTAATGTCGATGACATTCGATTGACCGATGGGGTCACATCACGAAAAAGCAAGTCATGTAATTAATGCAATTACCTACCATATATCAATTTACCTATTTTTATTTATTTATTTATTTTATTTAAAATATCAAAATTTGGCCACCAAGCTTGTAGCATATAAGTGAGGAAATAGATCATTTTCCCCACCTTTTCTTTTCCTTCAAGTCGAGAGAGAAAGAGAGCAAGAGGGTGAGTTTTTCTTGAAGTTCTTCAAGACTTGAAACTTCCATCCACCATTTCCGGCAAGATCGACGATACCAAGACTCTTCATTGTGATCTACGGTTGTAGGTGAGTGCTAGAAACCTTGTAAGGCTCTCAAAGTTTGAGTATATATATATATTGGAGACTCACCATCTTCTTCTCTTGTTTTTCCTCCATAAACCAAGGAGAGGGACCAAGTTGAGAGGCTAGAAATACCATCAAGAAGCTAAGGAAGGAGATAAAATCAAAGGACTTCAAGGGTGAGTTCCTTTTGTGACCTAGAACTTCAATCTTTTGCTCGAGGAGTTTAAGTTTTTCCATCTTTGAAATCAAGCATGAGATGTGCTAGATAAGCATGATTTGGAAAGATATACATGTATATATGTGACCATAGAATGATGATGAACCATTTAAGGGTCTGACCATGAAGTAAAATGAGCTCATAGCATGATAGAACCCGTTTTTGTACACTTTGTGAATAATTATGCATGTTGCTAAAATCCCCTGCAATCTGGCCGAAACATTTGATCATGGCAGACAAGGAAAAAGAACTTACATCAAGCTGATTTTCGTATATGTCACGCTTTAAGATGTTAGGAGTATTTTACAATTGGTTTCACTCAAAAATGTTAAGTGGTTTGAAAGATAAGTGGCTTACAAAAATCAAGTATCATTCTGTGGCAGTCTGCCTTATTGGTGTTGTGCAGAAAAATGTAATCATCTTTTGCACTTGAAAATTTACATGCTTAAATTAGTCTCAATTAGGAGTATCTCGGTGAAGTTTCAGAACAAAATACTTTGTATTGAGGTCGTGGTGAATTTTTTCAAATCAGACCCCTGTTTCTCAACACATTCAGACCCCCATAAATGATTAAACTCCCCCGACCTAACAATAACACATTTTAGAGATCTGTCAATTGGAGAACGAACCTCAATGAGTATACTATGACAATATAGAGTATGAGCATGATAGGATTAATGAACATTAAGTTATCGTTTTTGGTTGCTCTCTGCGCAAAGCTGAAAGTTAGCAAATTTTCTAAGTATGAGGATTAATTTCTTAAGTATACATCTATGATCGAATGAGGCATCGTAGGATCATTAAACATGTTATAACTGGTATGAGTGCCTATTAATCTTTTCTATACTTGAATTTAAGTGATTGAGCCGTATGAAGTTGCATAATTACATGTTTGCAAACTTGATAAGAGCAATGAATATGAGCAAGTTTCATTTATACAAGCATGCTAAATTGATCAAGTGAATAAGATATAATGCATGATTTATGTTGAACAATTTTGTGGGATGTAAGGATGTTATCAAGCATGACATTATGTGAATCAAAATATATGATGAAGTGATATGATTGAAATCGATAAAAGAAGTTTGAATTTGACTAAGTATAGCAAACTCAAGCATGCTAATCAAATGAAATGAGTTAAATAGATTGTTGAGTTAATCATGATGTATGATTTGAATTGAACACCTAGTAATTAAATGTTAAAATCTAGGTGTTGTTCATTTGGAATATAAGGCATCCACTAGTGGAACAAAGTGAGCCGAACATTTATCGAATAAGGTGGGCACTAGCTATTTTTCAATAAAAATGTAAACGAATAGCTATTTTGATTTCAAGCTTCAAGCTCAAATGATGAAACGAAAAGCATGTTTAATTTTTAAGCTTATGTCATTTCCTAAATATTTTATGCTTATCTATCTGTCCTCTAAGTTAGAGGATCTCCACTTAGGGAAGAGCATGTGACACAGTTGTGTGCATGTTTGTTTGTAACAATCGTGTCCTGCTATTGAAAGAGATGCTAGTAATTAGTGCACTAAGATGCTGGCTCGTTAAGGTCGCGCATTTAACGTGAATGTGCATCGTGACCGGTGAAGGTGGCCACCTCCCGGAGCACACTTGTTTGCAGATAGTATACCGTGTGAATTGAAAATGATTGCGCAATCAGAAAGACAAATGGTTTTGGCACGATGGGAGAAATTTTCAAAAGTAAAACCCCATGCGTGGCCGTAATATAAATGCATGACATAAAACCAATTGTTATATTTTTGAGCATGTGTCCACTGGGTACCTTCAAGTACTCAGCCCTGTATATTATTTCTAAAATATGCAGATTGACGGTGGTGACGATGGCGAACAAGTTTGCTTGGCAAGGACTCTCCTCTTTAGTAAAAGACAAAACTTAGAGAATGCATCTTCAAATGTATTCTCCCTTTTAAAACTTTCCGCTGCTAGCAAAACTCTTATCTTTTGCTTACTTTTGATGCAAATCTAAATCTGAATCTTGTTGTCCAAAGAGCCTCGATCCCTCTTCGGAGAGGCGCCTTTTGATTATCCTTGTGTTTGGATGTCTTATTTTGTTTATATTCATGCTATCCATTTTCCCCAAACACACCTGTCACATATTTCTCCCCGATGCGCCTCATGAAATGTCCTTTATTTAAATCGGGGCGAGACATATACGCCAATTGTTCATAGCTCGTTGAAACAATTCAAGGGACACACTTTTCGGAGTTTAGATGATGTGGTTGAATTTTATAGAGAATATGAAAAGATTATTGAATTTGATATTCATCTATCGAGTTCAAACAAGAAGCATGATGTCTTAACTACGTAGTTGTCATAATTAAGCCTGTAAACATGCATTGATTAAGTTTGTAAACTTGCATATATCAAGCCTATAAACTCGCAGTATATTATTTTTTTTATATATAATTGTGTGTAAAATTCTGGAGAATGTAAATATATGTAGTTGCAACAGTTTAGCCCGTAAACTTACAGTGTTTAAGTCTGTAAACTTGCATTGACTAAGCCTGTAAATTTGCTTCATACACCTGACTGTTTCTTATCTCATGTAAACTTGGTATATTTTAATATACTGCAATGAATTAGTTAATATAATGCATATGTTTTTATATTAATAATGCAACTTTCGATGAAGTATAAATATTATAATAATTTTGAATTCAACAATAAAATATTATAATCGACGGATCAGATTAAACAAATCCCGTCCAATTTTCAGTGCATTTTTTGCACATACTCAATGCATAAAAGGGTAAAAATGTGAAAAATATATATTGAAAAATTTCATTTCGTGCAGTTCATAAAACATAATATGCATACAATCGATGCAAAAATGCAATATTTTGGGCATAAAACTGCGGCATATAATCAATGCAAAAAATGCACTCAATATGAATACAAAAATGCACATGCTTTAGAATAAAAATGCATGTTATTCAAGTTAAGAATGCATCATTTGATGCAAAAAATGCACACATTTGGGAACATTTTTTATGCGTAATTGATGCATTTTTTATCCTGAACGTAAATATAATGAAGAACATATACCAGCTGAATATAAAATCATGATTTTTGTGCGAATCTTATAAATTTAACATATTCAATATGGATATCATATGAATCGTCGTAAAAATACGTTTAATTTGATATATTATTCGTAAAAAACATATTTGAATCGAGAAAGATATAATCATTTGATTATAATGGGAGGAAAGAGAAAATTAGGAGAGATAATGTTTAGATCTAAAGATAGAGAAGCGGTTATTCAAACTTAAAGGCTAAATTAGTAAGATACCCTAATTACCTTATTTATTCAATTAATCCTAATTATCACAACCATTGGATCAACAAAATAAAAGACCCAAATTCTTTCTCATTTAGCATGGGAAAATCTATTATTATATGATCACTACTCTATAAAATGATTGTTAAAAAAAGCTTTTATAATTTCTTTTAAGAATTTTAAATATATTTAATTTATAAATAAGATCATTGATTACTAATATTTTTAAAGCTCCTAGTTGTATGAAAATTGAATTCTCGGTACAAGAAGGAGTCGACATCGAGGCTATTCCAAAAAGCATAAATGGCGATCAGTGGAGGGCAGTGCGGCGCCTCTACCAGTTCTATGTTGAAACGTCCCACATAGGACTTGAGAGTCTCGCCTTTCCTTTGCCTGATGCTGTTAAGGTCGTCGGGGTGCTTTCCAACCCTTCTGGCTATTGGAATACTGCCTCCGAAAGGCGTGGTGGAGATAAAAAAAGGAAGCAATCGATCCCTTTGGCAGGTTTACAAACCACTGTAGTGCAGGACCTGACAGACTTGAGCTGAAGTTTTTGCACATACAGGCCTCCCTAAGCGCGCTTCGTATAAGCTCATATTATTACTCACTTATCTATATTTTTCTCCATTGTTTCAAGTGTTTTATTGTATGTTTTTAGTTATTATTGTGCATGAGTCTATTTTGGAGGGTGTTATGCCTTTGATGGGTGATTTTTGCAGGTTTTAGGCTGAATTCATTGGAAACCCGTAACGAAAGCAGATGATGTTCAAATGAACAGTCATGATTTCTTCCACACGTGGAATTTGAGCTAATGGAGCATGGAAAGAGAAATATCTTTGAATTAGCTTTCCAACGCAACTGGAATCGGGTCAATCGGAGTTCGGGAGCACAAGTTATGGCCAAAACCGTGAGACTGTGCAAAAGGGGATCGACGCATGCATTTCTGTCGATTGAGATTCTCCCTGTCGATCGAGACAGAGGTCAAAGTTGTAGAATCGACACAAATTCAGTCCGCATTTGGCAGTTTTTGCTATTTTAATTCAATACCTAATTTGGTTTGTCTTCCCCCTCTATAAATAAGAACTTAACCTGCACGAAAATTGTCTTTGTTTTATCATATTTTACTGATTATTGGAGCTTGTAGACATTGGAGTTTTGCTTTCAAGGTTCCTATTGTTCTTGCAATGTATTAATTAAATATTTCTTTAATTCTAGTCATGTTTTGTGGCTAGAACCCTAAACAGGTTCTAGGGTTATGATTTCTTTTCTGATGCATGTTAATTGATATCAACTCTCTAAGCACGGATTAATTCTCTGATTTAATTTTATAATCTAGATTAAAAGAAGGACCGAGAGGTGAATTGAGATCTAGGTTTATAGTTAATAATTGTTGGATCGAGAGATGAAAATTATTAACAGGAAGAGAGAATTAATTGTGTTTGTTTTCTGTCTCAAAAGGAAGAAACCTACATAGGAATAATTAGATAATTATGAGATTGATTAATTTGGTGTTCTTGAGACCGAGAGGAGATAGTCACTAATTAATAATCTAGGATTTAATTGCCTGACCAAGGAATTTAATCTACAAAAATCTATGTTTTCCCCATTGTTGAGTTGATTGATATTTGCATGTTGATGATTAGATAATCAACCCTAAGATCTGTGCTTTTCTTTAATTGATTTTAAAACCCTTTAATTTTCGCATTGTTATCTTTAAATTCGAAAACAAAACCCTTTTTTCAAATTCCTCAAACTTCTATGTTCTAAGAATCGTGGCTAGTGCTTTGGATAGTTCGTTGCACAGTCCCTGTGGGATCGACCACCTTAGGGTGTAAAAATATTATTTGCTCACTATTTCTGCAGTTATCAAATTGGCGCCGCTACCAGGGATTGTCAGATTTATCCAATTATTAGTTTATTTTTAGTTCTGATGGATTGAGGTTGTAATTTTATTTTATTTTCATTTTTGAGGTTTTTCTGTTTTTAATTTCGTTTTTAGTTTGTTGATTTTGGTTTTTGGTGTTTGATTTTCGTGTTTGTTCCTGTTCAATTTTTCTGGTTTTCAGCCACTGTCTCGACCGACAGACTCTCTGTCGACCGAAACAGGCGCAGAAAACACCCGTGTTGATCGACAACCTCTCTATCGATCGACACAGTGTCTGATTTTCTGTTTTTTTGTTGTTTTTGTTGCACATTTATGAACACAAGGGCCCAGGGCAAGCCACTCGAGACGTTTGATCCAGAGATCGAAGCTACAGCCCGGAAGAGAAAAGGCAAGGAAAAACAAAACACAAGCACAATCATGGATGAGATGCCACATTTGGAGGATCCCGAGACACAACTCATCACTTAAGAGAATGTCGTCTTACTCGTCCAAGAAGTCAATCGGATGAAGGACGTCATCAAGCAACTCATGGCAGAAAGGGAAGCTGACAGGCACGAGGCCGAAAGAAGAGAGAGAGAAAGGCGCCGCACAGACGACTCTGATGATGAGGATCCGAATGCGATGGCCAAGAAGTACAGATCACAGCCCGGGAATGAGGGATTTGTTATTGGCATCACCGCCAATAACTTTGAACTCAAGACCGGCTTGATTCAGATGGTTCAGCAGAACCAATTTGGGGGCCGAGCAATGGAGGATCCATACACCCACCTCAGGATGTTCGTGGAGGTGTGTGATACCATCAAGCAGGGAGGAGTCACCCAGGATGTGATCCGTCTGCATTTGTTTCCATTCTCACTTCGGGATCAAGCTAGGACGTGGTTTACAACCTTGGACTACAGCAACATTCGTACATGGGCCGATCTCAGAGCCGAGTTCGTCGCCGCCTTTTTCCCGCCTTCAGTCATCATTCAGAAAAGATGGAGATCTTGCAGTTCTACCAGAGGATGGATGAGACTCTCTTTGAGGCATGGACCAGATTCAATGAGCTGCTGCGATGTTGCCCGGGCCATGGAGTGGTCACCGAGGAGCAGGCTCATATCTTCTACAGAGGATTGACTGAGGAAAGCCAAAAGTCAGTGGACTATGCTGCTTGTGGATCATTGATGAGCAAGTCACCAGAAAAAGACCTGAAGCTGTTAAAAAAGATGGCCCTGCATGATCAACAATGGGGGAATCCAAGGAGGCCACAGATCCGAGCTGTTGAGACAAAGGAGGATGGTGCATTGAAGAAAGAGGTTGAGAAGCTAAAGGGGAAAGTTGAAAAACTAACTACTTATGCTTCTGTTTCTGTTGCACAGGTTGACCATATTGCTGACGTGAACTACATGAATTGTGGTGGCTACCAGAATCAGTACCGGCAAGGGGCATACCAACACTACCATCCTAGACCTCATCCAGGCTTCTCCTACTCTCAGCCTGAAGCTGCCGAACAACCACCTCCTGATTTTGATGTGCAGAATGGCGAGATTGTGGAGAAGAAGAAGAAGAGCCTCGACGAGGTGCTCAAGAATTTCATTAAAGCTTCATATTACCGAGTCGGGAAGGTTGAGCAAGAGGTGGCAGGACTGAACACCAAAGTGGATCGACTCGGCAAGCACGTGCAGATCATTGAGACTCAAGTGAGTCAGATTGCTACCACTCTCGGGATGCAACACACTCCCGGAAAGCTGCCAAGCACCACCGAGGCAAATCCCAAGAACCAAAAGGATTGCAAAGCCGTGAAGTTGAGGTCTGAAACGAGCTACAAAGGTCCGAGCATGCCCCAAAGCAAGTTTGGGAGGGAAATGAAGCAGACCCAACAGATCCGGCCTCTGTTTCAACCGACAGGGTTCCTGTCGATCGACACAGAGGCCCAGAAGAGGCAGTCGACACAGACTCAAAGGGGGAGATCGACAGAACTACAGAGGGTGTGTCGACCGACACACCCCCTATCAATCGACAGGAAGTCCAGAACCAGTCCAATCGACACAGCCGCCGCTGCAGCATCATTCTTCTACTTCCAATGCTACCAGACCACTTCCGATGCCCTTCCCACACCGCTTTTCCAAGCAGAAGGAGGATTCCAAGTTCTCACGCTTTGTCGAGAACTTAAAGAATGTAAGCATTAATCTTCCACTAATTGAAGCTCTTTCTGAAATTCCAGGTTACATGAATTATCTCCGGAAGCTGATGAGTGAAAAGAAACACTTTGTGGAGAATGCAACTGTGAAGCTTCATGAGCAGTGCAACATGGTCCTACAAAAGAAACTTCCAGTCAAGAGAAGTGATCTAGGCTATTTCACCATCCTAGTTGACATCGGGGGGTCAAGTTCGAGAAGGTGCTGTGCGACACTGGTGCTAGCATCAACCTAATGCCCTTCTCTATCTTCCAGCGCCTCAAGATTGGAGAGTTGAGGCCGACTACAATTACTTTGCAGATGGCAGACGGATCTGTGTCTCGCCCGAAAGGTATAATTGAGGATGTTCTCATTCGTGTGGGTCATCTAATTTTTCCTGTAGATTTTGTAGTTTTGAACATGAAGGAAGATGGCAGCACACCCCTCATCTTGGGAAGGGAATTCCTAGACACTAGTGTTGCTCTGATTGATTGCCGTGGTGGAGAGATCACGCTTCGAGCAAATGAGGAAAGGATCACATTCAAGCTCGACACAAGCCGACAACAATCCGAATGCTTCAGAATCACATCCCGAGAGGAAGCAGATGAGGAAGAAAAAGAAGATGCAAGTGAGGAGTTCAAAGAAGACCAAGCCGCTCAAAGATGGGAGCGAGGGAACGAGTTGGCAAAATTGTCAATTACACCATCTCTTCCCGAGCTCACTGCTATCATCCAAGATCGGTGGGTCTATATGGTGGACTCCAATGGAAGGAGAGTGCGTTCTAGCCCGCATCGTCGAGCTACGACGTTAACTAAAGCACTTGTTGGGAGGTAACCCAATTTTTACATGCTTTCTTTTTGTTTCCCGTTGTTCTTCTTTTCAATTTCCGTTGTTATTTCAATTGGTGTGTTTAACTTTATTGTCGAATTTCTGTTTTGTATTCATTTTAGTTTATTTTCGAAAAATAAAATAAAATTGAACAGTGGAGGATCGACCTCTGTTTCGATCGACAGGGCCCCTGTCGATCGACATAGAGGCCATCACGGAGCAGTCAACAGAAGGCTCTGTGTCGATCGACACATCCCCTATCGATCGACACAGAGTGCCAGTAGCACCTATCTCTTCGTCGCGACGAGCTGAATTTCTCGGGTGGATAAAACGGTCGATGTCTGAGATCGACAGTCAGGTACCGTTCTTCTTCTTGTCTGATTTTCAAACTTTTTCTTACTCAACGAGTTCAAAATAAGTTTGGGGGGATGTGGACAAGAAGTTGAATTTTTATCCCTCATCTTTATTCGCTTTCCTGTTTTATTTGCTTTTACTTGCTTTATTTGGTTTGTTTCAATTTTTGCCAATAAAAAATATAGATATTATGTGAGGAAAATCTTTAAGTAATTGAACCATCTAGCATTATATGCAATGTTTGGAATCAATCTTTGATTAGTTGAATTGATTTCAATTGTGGTTGATTTGCCCATGAATGTAGAATACCGCATGATAGGGTCTAATTGAAACTTACACTTACATGATGTTTGAGTGGATTGAAATTGACTGAGGAAGAATTTTTGAACCCAAGTGAGATTTGAGCCTTTTTTTTGTTCAGGTGAGATTCGCATGTATGTTTTTATTTCTCTAGAACTTGCTTATGTTCTGTTTCGAGACTGCATAGTGTGCACAATGATAGAAAATGATCTTAGGCCATCATTGTTAGCCAAATTATCCCAAACACTGTATGTTGTGATATTTTATCCCTAGATTAGCCCCTTTGAGCCTGTTACTTTTTCTTTCTTGGTCTATGGGTTAAGAAAAACATTGTAGTTCTATTTTGTCTATGAGATAGTGTTATGAAAAAAGGTGAATTCTATCATGTCTATAGGATTTGGGTGAAATAAGGGTAATTATTATAATTGGACGGGAAAAATTTCAAATTGGTGAGCAAAAGAAGGTTGGGCTCTAGAAAAAAATTATTTGTGTCCTTATAAGCTCAAATCATTAAATAAAATTTTTAAGAGCATAAAAGGACTAGAAAAAATGAGCCTTGATTTGTGTTGAAATTTTTAGGAGATTGGTGGATGATGAAAAGATAGTGTTTGGATTTGTTGAGAGTCATGAACTCAATTGGTTTAGTCACTTGGCCATATTTCCCTACCTTTGACAAAAGCCTACATTACAATCTAATCAAAGTCCTTTTTTATTGTTGAATTGTGTGCACATTTGAGCAGTGGAGATTTTAGAACTCTTGCAAGCCTATGGTATAAATTTCTTCATACATGTTGTTAGTGCTTTCATTTGAAACCCAAACACTTGAGTGATTGAGCGATACACTTTCCTGTGAGTCTTCCGAAGTTGATGAATATCTTATCTCCTTCAATTGCTTGTGTAATGTGGGCTGATGAACCTTGATTGTGATGAATCTTGTGAGGCATTGCACTTTCAACTGCTTGAGATCTTTTTTCTTCTTTTCTTCGATTGAGGGCAATCTAATATTCAAGTTTGGGGGGTTTGATAAGCTCATATTATTACTCACTTATCTATAATTTTCTCCATTGTTTCAAGTGTTTTATTGTATGTTTTAAGTTATTATTGTGCATGAGTCTATTTTGGAGGGTGTTATGCCTTTGATGGGTGATTTTTGCATATTTAAGGCCGAATTCATTGGAAACCCATACCGAAAGCAGCTGATGTTCAAAGGAACAGTCACGAATTCTTTCACACGTGGAATCTGAGCTAATGGAGTATGTAAACAGAAATATCTTTGAATTAGCTTTCCAACACAACTGGAATCGGGTCAATCGGAGTTCGGGAGCACAAGTTATGGCCAAAACCGTGAGACTGCGCAAAAGGGGATTGACACATGCATTTCTGTCGATCGAGACAGAGGTCAAAGTTGCAGAATCGACACAAATTCAGCCCGGATTTCGATTGGAAGGCTGTGTCGATCGACAGGATCTATGTCGATCGACACAGATGTCCGATAAGGCTGTTTTGGCAGTTTTTGCTATTTTAATTCTATACCTAATTATGTCTTTCTTCCCCCTCTATAAATAAAAACTCAACCTGCACGAAAATTTTCTTTGTTTTAGCATATTTTACTGATTATTGGAGCTTGTAGACATTGGAGTTTTGCTTTCAAGGTTCCTATTGTTCTTGCAAGGTATTAATTAAATGTTTCTTTAATTCTAGTCATGTTTTGTGGCTAGCTAGAACCCTAAACAGGTTCTAGGGTTATGATTTCTTTCTGATGCATGTTAATTGATATCAACTCTCTAAGCACGGATTAATTCTTTGATTTAATTTTATAATCTAGATTAAAAGAAGGACCGAGAGGTGAATTGAGATCTAGGTTTATAGTTAATAATTGATGGATCGAGAGATGAAAATTATTAACAGGAAGAGAGAATTAATTGTGTTTGTTTTCTGTCTCAAAAGGAAGAACCTGCATAGGAATAATTAGATAATTATGAGATTGCTTAATTTGGTGTTCTTGAGACCGAGAGGAGATAGTCACTAATTAATAATCTAGGATTTAATTGCCTGACCAAGGAATTTAATCCACAAAAATCTATGTTTTCCCCATTATTGAGTTGATTGATATTTGCATGTTGATGATTAGATAATCAGCCCTAGGATCTGTGCTTTTCTTTAATTGATTTAAAAACCCTTTAATTTTCGCATTGTTATCTTTAAATTCCAAAACAAAACCCCTTTTTCAAATTCCTCAAACTTCTATGTTCTAAGAATCGTGGCTAGTACTTTGGATAGTTCGTTGCACAGTCCCTGTGGGATCGACCACCTTAGGGTGTAAAAATATTATTTGCTCACTGTTTCTGCAGTTATCAACGTGGTTAACATCTTCTGTTTGTAGAGTGCTATGTAATCCTCGGGGTTGGTAGTTCTGTCATAAATAGTGAAGGTTGGTGGAGCGAATCGTGTCCGTGATCGCAGCCGTGAACCCGTCTACATAGCTATCGCGAACGATGGTTGGTTCGGGTAGTTGGACCCCTTGTATCCTGGTCAGCATTGATTCGAAGAGGGCGAGTCTGGCCTCTAGTTGTCTCTCATACCCACCTGTTCGGGGGTCGATCGTACAGGGGTCCTCCCTCCGTTCCCCGTCAGGGCATCTTGTAATCTACGTCCTCTACATCGACCCCGTGGTCATGCGGTGGGGGTCGGTCCCTTGCAACCGAGGACTCCGGCCTCTCAGTTCGAGGTCGACCCCTAGGGGCCTGGCTTTGCTGGCGCAGCTCCTGGTTCTCCCTCTGAAGTGTTTGATTAGTCACTTGGAGGGTCTAGATCCTCGCGTTCATAACTCTCTGGTTTTCTTGCATCTGCTCCAATAGTCGCGCCACGGCGGGGTCGGTGACTACCCTCGGATCTACAATCGAGGTCGTTGCTCGGCTGGTTGCGGGAACATGGAGCGGTGGGGCCCCGGTGCGAGTCTCGTTCACCATGCGAGTCAGGTCCGCAATCGAGGTAAGGTTCATGCCTTTAGCCCCATCCCCAGTAGGCGGGGGTGGTGGGTCCCTAATGGGCCCTTGCCCGGTATGTTGTGTTCCTGCCATTGTGTTATAAATTTATCCCAAGAGCCCCACGATGGGCACCAAAATGTTGAGGTTCGAATCGAAGTGTTTTGAGGCTCTTAGGATCTCGATGGTAACAACAACAATGGACACGTAACCGGGAATTAAATGTGCAATAAATGACCTAAAAATAAAGAATTCGAATAGAACTACGACAATAAATGAGTTTATTGAATGAGGAATGAATTCGACAGAGTAATGACTAGCTTCTAGCGTGTGAAAAGTCCCCTAAATTTCGTGCAGGGACCCTCCTTTTATAGGTGAAGGAGGGACCTGTTTACAAGGGTTTTGGTGTGCGCTTCCGAAAATCCCGGGGTTGGTTAGGGTGTGCGCTGCGTCCTTCCAACGGCTCTTTGCTCTGGGGTCGATAGCCGCTCCGGGGGTTGATATAGACCCCAAATATGGTACCTAGGCTGAGGTGGATCGCTCCCGTAGTTATTGGGCTTGCTAACTGTTGACTGCGTTTCGTGGGCCGATTACGTGCTTAGTGGGCTTCTGACCGTTTGGATCTGGGCGGTTGGGCCATGACTCAACAATAGCTATGTTGCAAGCCTATCTGATTACAGATCTTGAAGATGGTTATGTAGACGAAGCACAAAACAGAACTGAAATATGGACATCAAAAAGAGGAATGGGAAAGCAATTCTAAATAATGAATGCATCATACAACATTTTAGACAAGGCTTGCATGGAGGAGTCACTAATTACAATATACTTCAGTTTCAAGTCTTTCACAAACAATAAATAAATGTAAAGCTAGGCTTGCATAGAGCACTTTCTAGGAGAAACCATGTGAATATATAACCGAATTGAATCTATCCTTTCCTCAAATCTAACAGCTATACACTCGACTTCCAGCAACAGCAGCAACAAAAGAAGAAGATCTGCTGGGTTTTAAGCTGCATTGCTAAATGTAAGATCTCAAACTTCAATTGGAAATAACATGAACACAAGGAAAAAAATATTCACAAGTAAACGCTGATAACGACCAATCTCAACAAATATAATAAATACAACTCAATATCAACATATGCTAATAAAGTTATTAATGGAAAATACACTACCCTTTTTCAAAATAAATAACCATACATATTAGTATTTTAAGCAGTCAGGCAAATATACTGAATGCCTAATTATTTTAACAAAAATTTAACTATAAATTTCAACTTTGGATAAAAATATGTATTCCCACAAAACTATAACACTAAATCATAATCTTAAAGAGTTTTTCTGATAAACTATGACCACCTCTGTTTTTGGGTTCATTCATGATTGCATTCTATTTTGATTTTCCTCAACCCTCCACCACTACCTACCTCTCATTCAATTTAATACCTAAATAGGATGAGCTTCTCTTGAAGTGATGAAGTTGGTAGTCCAAGGTAGGTAGCATTCCTAAAACAACATTGATATTTATTTTCTATTTGTAGAGAGTGTATTTTAAGTTTATTTTCTATTATTTATTTTTTGAAATAATCTAAAAATAATTATTTACATTATAATAATTTACTTTCAATTATAATAATTCTTGAAATTTAAAAATTATAGACTATTTTGATCCCAGAATTATGTTATAAAAATGAATGCAATAACTATTATATTAATTTAAAATTATAAATTATACAATTTAAAAACTTTAAACTTTGGTTATGCCAAATAATAATGAAAAAAAAAGTGTTATTATTGCAGAAGTTTTAAACATTATGTTATAATTGCAAGATATTTGAACTTAATAGTTGTTAAGATTATAAAATATGTTATCTTATGCAATTAACCCTTCAAAAAACTAAAATTTGAAACTTGTAAAAATAAATGAGCTGTGTATTTCACAAAACAATTGAGAAGAAGCGTCAGCACACTGGTAGCAAAAAACTAAAAATGAAAACATAATAAAAGACTACTTACTGATAATGTTCATCAGACCCTCTTCTTCCAACTTTTTCATCAATCTTTCATCCATACCACATAACTTCAATTTGAGGTCTTCGTTCCCAAGCTCCTTTTGACTCTCCACCGTTCGTGCTGCTGAAATCATTAACCCATCACTGCAATAACTCAAATCTACAGATTGAAGAGTTGGGATTTCATCCAAATTCGGCACACCCAGAATAACAAGATGTTCGAGTACTGGAAAACTGGAGCTGTCTGCAATCTTCCAGTAAACTAAATCATTCAATCTTCAATGATTTCAGGCAAGGGAATTTTTCCTCAGCTATGAATGAAATACAGCCCAGTTTGAGAAATTCAAGACGCGGCAAGGATCCAAGCATCCTCGTTATTCCTTCTGAATCATGATGGCAGATACTGAGATATAGCTTCTTAAGCGAGCTAGGCAATTCCTGGCTCAAACCACTTTCACACCATTCAGATGTATGACCATCCAAATTAAATACGCAATCTAGTGATTCCAGTTTGGGTAAGCGGTAGTATGAGCTTAATCCTAGGGATTCAGATTCAGTATAATGAAAATATAGTAGATGCAAGTTTTTTATGTTTGGAATTCTTTCGCAGACCTCTTTACTCAGTTTCAAATTTGCTACATTCGAAAGAGTGTGCAGGTTTTGCATAACTTGGTCACTTGGAAGACGATCAATTCCACCGAAGAAAATCACCTGGAACTTCCTGAGTTGTACCATCTCCCAAAACTCATTTACTGCATCACGAGCTAGAATTATATAAAGTTTGTAAATTTCAAAGTAGGGATAATGGTGAACCAAGTTGATCGTCGCTATACATTGTGTAGTCTTGAACATACCATAAGTTATGTTCAAGAATCTCACCACTGGCCGTGTGCAGTTTCTCGAGAATCTCAAGTCCAACAACTGCTCAACACCATCAAGCACTCCTTCACGCTCCCTGCATACGGCTTGTACTGGAGTATAAACCATATAGAACAACTTTTCTTTCATACCAATCTTTATGCACAACTCTCTCAATACATCATGAATCCCAACACACGAAATTTCTCCAAACTCATCAGTAGATATGGGTAAAATGAGGGAAAAATTACCAAAATGTCCGTAACCCTAGCCATATGGACAAACCCTTAAAAAAACCCTAGCTTCTGGACAAAACTAGGCATTTCGACTGTGTCAGATTCGAACCCAGAAGAAATTTTGAATATTTAATGGGTTCGAATTTGACACATTCGAACCACTTTCTTATATATTATTATATTGTTTTGATTTATTTTAAAAAATTGTTTTTTAACTTTTTACTTTATTTTTTCTTCTTCATCGCGAACGCATTGTTTCATAATAATAATAATTGTTCTACATTAATCAAATTAAAATACATGAAATTGAATTAAAGATAATAAAATAAAAATACATAGAGAAAGTTCTACTCGTCACCACTATAGTTTTCGTCAGCATCACCACCATCTTCATCGCGCGTACCATCGGCATTGTAAATACGATGAATTGGCAGCCTATCAGATGGAGGATGAGAATACGGACATTTTCTTGCAATATGACCAGGATTTCCGCATCTAGTGCATTTTCTTCCACCCCCACTCGTCTGACTTTGATAATCCATGTTCATTCGGTAGCGCTGTATTTTACGTCGGCCCTTTGCATGTGCAAGACGGATTGGATTCGGCTTGAGACGCCATCCAAGATTCACAGTGTGTGAGTTTCCCGGAATCGGATAAAAGCCCCCACCGAACTATGCACACCATGCTTGAATGGTGTAGTAGTGATGCACCAAATTAAGTGGATTATCCCGCCTTGCTTGAGAAACGGCAATTGCGTGAGAGCAAGGGAACCGCATTGCTTGCCACTCCCCGCAAGAACAAGACTCTTGTGGATAGTTGACAGAAAAAGATTGTCTTCGCTCACCTTGTTCTGTGGTATAGGTGTTGACCACTTTGTAAACATGGTTAGCAGGATTGTACAATCGTACCACATGCTCGTTGGCCTTCAATCGACTCTTCATGAACCGGTCATGTTGGTAAGGGGGAAGTCCAGTATTGCAAGTGCTGCCCTCATTCCGGGTATTCTCGAAGATCCTTGTTGACTTCTCTAGAGTGGCTTCTACGATGGCTCGGATAGGCAAGAAGCGGCAACCTTTGAGAGCATTGTTGTAACTCTCAGCGATATTAGTTGTCGTGTTGCCCCAACGATGGCCTCCGTTCTCGTAGAGCGTCCATTTGTCAGCTGGATGACGCTGCAACCAATCATATGCAGCACGGTTCATATCCCACAAATCAGACCAAGCTTTATTGTACTCCTTCCCATCAAATGCTTGTCCGATCCTGGTGCAAACTTGCTTAAGGCCACTCGTCTTGAACTTATCCAATAAATTGGAGCGAAGATGGCGAAGACAATATCGATGACAGCCAGATCCAGGAAATCTCTCAAAGTATGACTGAAATGCAGCAAGGAGACCGGCATGTCGGTCTGATATGATGCACGTCTGTCTTGATTTTAGAACGTTGAGGCACAGGTGCTTAAGAAACCATCTCCAGCTGTGGGTGGACTCGTCATCGATGAGGGCGTAAGCTAGTGGAATTATGTGATTGTTGGCTGTCTTGGTCACAGCTAGCAGCAACTTCCCTTTATACGAACCATGCAGGTGCGTTCCGTCCACCATCACCACTGGATGTGTGTGCTGATACGCGGCGATGCAGGCACCGAATGCCCAAAACATATACCGGAACGTCCTCTGTGCCTAGTGATGGCCAAACCGAACCGGAACCGGCTGAACCGGCCCGGAACCGGCCCGCCGGTTCCACGGTTCCGAACCGGAACCGTGAAAACGGTTCCGAACCGGAACCGTAACCGGCTACAGAAGGGCCGGTTCAGGTTCAAGTTTTGCCCGAACCGGAACCGGCGGTTCTGGTTCCGAACCGGCGAATTTTTTTTTAAAATTCAAAAATCGACGAATCAGAGAGCGCCACGTGTCACTGAAAATATAAAAAAAATAATAAAAAAAAAATTCCGAACCGCCGGTTCCGAACCGGAACCGGAACCGCCGGTTCCGGTTCGGAACCGGAACCTTACCCTCCTCTAGCCGGGCCGGTTCCGGTTCCATTTATCCGGGAACCGGAACCGGCGGTTCCGAACCGGAACCGGCCCGGAATCGGCCCGGGGCCATCACTATCTGTGCCATGTGCTTCTCATTCTTGAGGAACTTCCATACCACAACCGTATCCGGATTGTGTTGGCATAGGATCGCCATGAACCCTGGCAGCTTGCGAATGTTGGTTTCCCAGTCGCCATAGAGAGCCTCCAACGCTTTTTGACGGCCATGCCATGCTTTCTTGTACCCAACGTCCACGTTCCACTTTTCACGGACATTGACAATGACGTTGGCCACCTTATACTCCAGATCGACTTGAAGGTGGGGAAGAATGAGTTTAGCTATGAGATTCGCCGTAATATTGACAGCCAAATTGTTTTCGGAGCAGTTGTGGTCCTTCGTCCACGTCTAAGTATGAATTATAGTTGAAATATAAGTATCTTAGTAGAATTATAAGTCTAAGTATGAATTATAGTTGATTTATAAGTATATTAGTATAAATATAAGTCTAAGTATGAATTATAGTTGATTTATAAATATATTAGTATAAATATAAGTATGAATTATAGGTATAATCCGTGAGTGCGAATTTATCTGAAGTAAATTCGATTACTCGCACAAAGAAAACATCCAAAATTTCATGCAATTCAAGGTATTGATTGCTCACACCGACCGCTACAAGACAAAAATGATAATTGATAAAGTTATCTTTACAGCTGTACAGTCTGAAAAAAGCTGTTGTGTCAAAATCAATAATGTTTTTTTACAGGTTGAATAAATCCCAACCGTTCTTTATAATATTCTATTTTTTGGGATCTCCTCATTTATGTCTATAAATTACACGTCTATTTCTTATCATCAAAACACACCAACTATAATGAAAAAAATTAAGATTACCTATTTTCTTTCTAAAGTGATGATACTCTATCCAAATTTATTGAAAGATTGGTTAGTTCTACAACGACCACTGGTTAGAGAAATGATGCTTTTGTCATTCTCATTCCAAAAGAAAATATCCATTACAATATCGGTCCCAAAAGAAATTATCTATTACGATGTTACGAGCCAACTCGTAGTTACAATCTCCATCAACTACTACTAAGGAGATTCCCTACTGTTGAGGGTAAAGCCAACTAGTGCTGACAATCTCCCTCAACTACAATTTTTGTTACGAGTAAAGGCTCAGAACTACTGGGGGTTTGCTTTCCTTTATATTAGTAGTTCATTATTTCTACATCTTTTATGGTTCAGACTCTAGCACTTCACACTTGTAATAGTTCTTCGGAACCTATTTTATCAATTGTAATACTTCGAAAGGTTCATTTGTAATAAATGTGGTGTGGTGTATTTCAAATTTCAATTTTTGTTTCAATAGTAGTGGAGTTATAAGTATTTATTAAAAGACCCACCTTATTGATTTAAATAAGTAATTTAACCCTAAAAATGAAAATCCGAATGCTCGTGTAAATTTTCGGGCATTCTAATTTTGAATGATTTTAAATATTAAACTTGCATAAATTTTTTTCGGGAATTCCAAGTATTTTAATAAATGAAATATTAATAATCCATGGGGTGTTCGAATCTGACAAATTCAAACCCTTTTTAATACAATATAATAATAATATATAAAATAAATCGAATTTGACAGATGGAGAGCATTAAAGATAATTCTTTTAATTAAATGACCGACCTTAATTTTGGAGAACACTATCATTACAATATTACAAGGCGGATAACAACTACCAAATTATTTTGATATAATAATTACAATATTGGAAGTTTAAATTACAAATGATATTACATCTTGATACAATATTCTTGAACAAAATCAGTGGCCACAGATTTTGCTTCGAAGTGGCCACAGATTTTGCTTCGAACTAATCTTAACTACTCATTCCCACACCACAAAAGACGGAAACAGTGGAAGAAGAGGTGTTCGGAACCTGTTGCCTCCTCCATTTGTTTCCTCTATCAAGGCTGGGAAAGGAGAAAGACTAGAAAAAGTCTCGCCCTGACGTAGAGAAAATCATCTTCGTCTTCACCTATTGAAGAATTTCTTGGCTCAATTGTATGTCATTTGAGGGGAATAGAGATAAAAAGGTCATTTGTGTTTGTAGTAATTTTCAATTTGGTATGACTTAGAAGTATCACGATCACATGCCTCCTTAAATAGAACAATCCATTAATTATATATTTATTAATTGTTATTATGTTTCGAATTCTGCATATTCGAAACTAAATATGAACATATATTTCGAATTCTATATATTCGAAAACAACTATGAACAGTTATATTCGAATATAAATGTGTAGTCACGAGATATATGCCATTAATAGTCACAAGATTATTTTATGTAAAGATTTTTATAATTATGCTAGAAAACAAAATGGGCACAGATTCACGTGCATGAATAGTGGACAACTAGAAAACAAAGTGGGCACAGATTCACGTGCATGAATAGTGGACAGCTAGAAAACAAAGTGGGCACAGATTCATAGGCATGAATAATGGACAGTGGATAGAGATTCCTTACTTTATTCTCAGGTTGAATCAAAAGTAGGCAGAGATTCTTTACTTTATTTCACAGATTGAATAAAAATTTACAAATTCGAAAGAATTCGAACACCCCATGGATTCTTAATATTTTATTGACTAAAATATTTCGTATTTATCAAAATTCGATTACTCGAAAATACTCCATATACGAGCACTCGATTTTTCAATTTAACATTAATTAATTTTTATATATAATAAATCTGAAATAAATGAAAATTTTCAATAAACTTAAATATTACGTATTTATCAAAATTCGAGTACTCGAAAATATATACGAGCACTCGAA
>JAPKLW010000328.1:577573-616696 GCA_026898455.1 Plectranthus barbatus
CTCCATTAGTATGAGGCCTTTTGGGAGATGCCCAAAAACAAATCCGTGCGGGCTTGTCGAAGACCATACAATGCTTTGTTTAACTTGTACACAAGATGCTCTTTATTTTTCACAACAAACCCATCAGGTTGTGTCACATACACCTCTTCCTCAAGATCACCATTTAAGAATGCTGATTTTACGTCGAGATGGTGTACCTGCCAACCACGATTAATTGAAATAGCAAGCATAACTCGTACCGTATCAAGTCTAGCAACCGGTGCGAAAACTTCTTCAAAATCCACACCATGTTGTTGAATGTATCCCTTCGCTACGAGTCTCGCCTTATGTCGGACCACATCACCATCAGAGTTTCTTTTAATTTTGTAAACCCATTTCACTCCTATGGGTCGGTGTCCAGCTGGTAAATCAACGAGACTCCATGTTCCATTCTTCTCAATTGCATCAATTTCTTCGACCATTGCTTTCTCCCAAACAGAATGTCTAGCAGCTTCACGAAAGTGAGATGGCTCCTCCACATCAGTCAGCAATAGTTGTTCATCTACATCACCTTCTTCCTCCTGAAGATCAACTCTTCTTGCAACACGCATAATATCACTCATGCGTCTGAAACGAACAGGTCCATCATTTGTGCTTTCTGATGATGGTGTTACAGGTACGTGTACTGGAGATTGTAGCGCAGGTGAGTCGTCACTCCTTTCTGCCATGGGACTCGACGGATTTGCTGGGTCCGATTCTGACTTATAAAAAATATTTTCTTGAACAACAAAGTGATGTTTATCAGTAGTTTCTGCACCTGCATCCCAATTCCATTCGACATTTTCTTCAAATTTAACATCTCGACTTATATGAATTTTACCTCGTTGAGGGTCATAAAGCCGATGTGCTTTGCAGCCATCTTCTACGCCAAAATACACCATCGCTTTGCTTCGATCATCAAGTTTTTTCAGGTGCGGCATTGTCACCTTTGCATGAGCTACACAACCGAACACCCTTAAATGAGCAAGATGTGGTTTCTTGCCATACCAAGCTTCAAATGGTGTGCACTCTTCTAGCGCCTTTGTCGGTAGTCGGTTCAAAATGTAGACAGCATGCCTCACGGCCTCCCCCCAAAACTCTCCAGGAACTTTCATACTTTTGAGAAGGGATCTCGCCATTTCCATCACTGTCCGGTTCTTACGTTCTACTACGCCATTTTGTTGTGGGGTGTATGGCGCAGTCAAGTGTCTCTGAATGCCTGCATCTTCACAAAATTTGGTGAATTCAGCGGAAAGGAACTCGCCGCCCCGATCAGTTCTCAACGTCTTCACTCGGTGTCCACTGACGTTCTCCACTTCTTGCTTGAATTTTTTGAAAACAGCACAAGCTTGATCTTTTGATCTAATCACAAAAACCCACATCCATCTCGAATAATCATCAACAATAAGCATAAAATAATTGTTACCAGCTGGGGTAGATGGTGCAATCGGACCACAAAGATCAGCATGTAATAGTTCCAGCGGTTTTTCTGCTCGATAATTTGCTTCTGGTGGAAAAGGTTGTCGTGCTTGTTTAGCAATCAAACATCCCTGACACAACTCTGTGAGAAGTCGCTGCTCACCTCCCTTGAATTGGAAACGTATAGTTCCTTTTCCTTTAATTTCCACTGCGGATCCGTCACCAAACTTCACAAGTCCTTGGATAGACTCATCCAAGTCCTGAAAGTGTTTGCGCTGCCCAGACATATGATTACTTGCACCGTTGTCAAAGTACCAGGTGTCACTTTCAGATCCGTCATCGCCTTCAACCTGAAGTCGTGGTTCTATCTGCACCTCATTCAGGAGAACTATCTTCTCTTTTTCCACGATTGTCATTAATAGGAGTGCAGGTTCTTCTTCATCCGTGCGTGTCAAATTTGCCTCGGCAACACTTGGTTTGCTCCAACATTCAGTAGCATAGTGGCCCATCTTGTCGCAATTGAAACATTTGATGTGGCTCTTATCACGGCCATTGCCGCTAGCGCTCTTCCCTCCTTGATTGCGCAATGTGTCACCGCGTTCGCCTCTACCACGGCCTCTTCCACGACCACGTCCACCCCGGCCACGATTGTTGTTTCCTGCGTGGAAGTTTTTACTCTTATAATTTGATGGTGCAACATCTCCTTTATCTTTTTGTCGCGCCTTCCATTCAGCTTGAGTGAGGAGAAGTTGCCCATGTCCATTGCCACTAGGTGCACGCATACGCATCCGCTCCTCGAATGTTTTCAGACGCCCGACTGCTTCCTCAAATAACATGGTTTTGAAGTCACAAAATTGCTCGATGCCGGCAATGACTTGGTAGTAGTGATCTGGAACAGTGTCAAATAATTTTTTAATCATTGCCGAATCGTCAAGTGTTGCTCCCAGACTGGAATACCTTGCAGACATTCCATTCAGCCTTCCGGCATACTCATCTAGCGTTTCTCCATCCTTCATTCGCATCACATCAAACTCACACTTGAGTGTTTGCAGCCTTGCCGACTTAACGCGATCTGCACCAACAAATCTAGTTTTCAGGCACTCCCAGACCTCTTTTGCAGTCTTTTCCTTCGCAACTTGCAAGAGGAGATCTTCCGGGAGTGCTTGGAAGAGATACGCCCGTGCCATCTTGTCCTTTTTCTGATCAACTTCAGCTCCTTCAGCTGGTTCCACAGCCTCCCAGACACCCTGGGCTTCCATTAGAGCCTCCACCTTAATTGCCCATGTGATGTAATTCGTCATCGTCAGCTGCGGGTAGACAAACGACACACCGCCGACTTCCTTCACCCCAACATTTTGCGTAACGATCGACATTGGCTTGAATCTGAAAATTTTGGGCATAAGATTGTGGCCGGCTCTGATACCAGATATTGGAAAAGAAAAGAACAAGAAATAGAAAAACAACTTTTTCTTATTACTCACTCTCTGAAACATCATTCCATTACACAAATATATAGAGTTCAAATGAACTAAAAACATTTAAAACTACAAGTAAATGCCAGATCATGGGGCAGCCATGAAATGCAATTATTTGCATAAAAAAACTGAAAATAACAGCTAAATTAAAACACATCAAATGTGGTTAGACCAAATTAACTTCATCTTGTAACAGCCACATTTGTAACAGCCATGTCATGATTAATTCCAACATGCTCCCCCTTAATCTTGACATGGCCCGAGATCACGAACGCCTAAGAGATGACGTTGTACAGAAAATTTCACTCCTGGTAAAGCTTTTGTTAGCGCATCTGCTCGTTGTTCTTCGGTGCGAACGAACACAACTATAATCTGTCCTCCTTCAATGCATTCTCGAATAAAATGAAACCTTGTGTCAATATGTTTGCTCCGCCCATGAAACACAGGATTTTTCATTAATGCAATGGCGGACTTGTTATCTACGAACAGTTTTACCGGCTTCAAGTCTTGCTTCGTTAGCTCTCCTAACAAGCTCCTCAACCATAATGCTTGACAAGCTGCTGATGTTGCTGCCATAAACTCAGCTTCACATGATGATAAGGCCACCGTTTTTTGTTTTTGAGAATTCCACGACACCAGACAATTATTCAAATAAAATGCCATACCACCGGTGCTTTTCCTATCAGTCATATCACCAGCCAAGTCACTATCCGTGTAGCCGATGAGCACTTCTTCAGATCCTTCCTTCTCATACACGAGCCCAAAATGTATAGTACCCTTCAAGTACCTCAAGATTTGCTTAACCACCTTGTAGTGCATCATTGTAGGTTTTTCCATAAACCTGCTTGCTATGCCAACTGCAAAAGATAAATCTGGGCGAGTGTGAAGCAAATACCTCAAACAACCAATAATCCGACGATATTCCGTTGCATCTACGGGTTCTCCCTCAGGATCTTTGTGGAGATGCATCTTTTGCTCCATAGGTATTTTGGTAGCATTACACTCAATCATACCAAATTGAGCCAACACTTTCTTTGCATATGCACTTTGCTTGAGAATGATTCGATCTCTTTCCTGCGCAACTTCAATCCCAAGGTAGAATGTGAGTAATCCAAGATCACTCATCTCAAACTCGATCATCATTTGTTTCTTGAACAAATTGATCTCATCGGCGCTTTCACCTGCGACAATAAGATCATCAACATATACACCAATTATTATACGTGCTCGCCCGTCTCCTCTTGTGTACACAGCTTGTTCTTTTGCACACTTAGAAAATCCGAGCTGCTTCAGACTCTTATCCAAACGGATATTCCAGGCTCGTGGGAATTGCAAGTCGGTTGTATCTGCTGATTGTACATATATTGCTGTGAATTCTGAGACTGCTGTTGTGAGTCGTGCTGCCTAGCTTGAATCTGTCTCTGAGGTAGATTGAATTCCCTACAGCAATTGAAGTTACATTATACATGTTTTGCATGTTAGGATTCTCGAAGGGTAGATTGGGTATGGTTACCCTGAGCTGAGCCTGAGACATGTAATTCTGGATAATTTTGGAATTGTAATTGGTGATGTGCTGGACTTAGGTTTTGTATTTGGGACTGCATGCCAAAGATGCACACAAAGAGAAGTGCATATTTTGCATTAAGAATTGACAAATGGCGTCCAATCTCGAGCATGTAATAGTTCAAAAATAGACAATATCCAAATGTAACACAAGCAAACATTCCTTTGTTGAACTTGTCTATATATTATTCCACTGCAAATATACTAATATTTGAGAAAACTAAAACACAAGTAATAGTAATTAGTAGGAGTAACAATTGTTGAGGCGAACAAACTCAGCTAATTTGAGAAAATTAAATGCTTAACTAATTAAGAATTAAGCTGAATGAGATCTCAATCAAACATACTGAACTACATACATCAAAAGGGATACAGTAAAAATTGAGATTGATGGTAAGCAATTTGGCTACTACTTGTAGCATTCAAAAGTAGAGATAGATTTCTTTACCTGGGTTTTGCCATAGAATTCTGGGATTTTGTCTCTATCGTCCACATTTTCAGAGATATCTTTCTTAGATAATCTGACTGTAAAACATCAATACAACACATTTCAGTTTGAGGAGGTCAAATATATAATTTGGATTCCAGACCACGTCTCAATAATTCATACCTGGCTAGTTGCAGCGGTATAATTCTTTTCCTCAAATCTGACAGCTATTTTATAGAGTTCCCGCAGTCCCTCTTGTCCAGAGAAAGGAAGATGCCTCTTCAACGTCTCCATTCTATCAAATGAGGATAGCATATCATCGATCATCAGTCCAGAATTGACAACATGTCCAGGGACAAAAGCCTTATGTAGAAAAATAATGACTTGACTGTTTCGAATTGCAAAGCAGAACTAATTACTCGATTGACGAAACATTCACATTGAGGTGCATACTCATCCTCAATATAATCACAAAATAGACTACATTTTCCCATGATATAGGGTTTGAGGAGGGCCCATTCACGTCCAACTATGGAACTCTAGTTGTTCAGTTTATTCAACCTAAATAATCGACAAGAAAGTAAAATTCGAAGCAGGTAAGGAGTTCAAAACAAAAGTGGCAAACACTGAGCCAACAGCTATATTGAAAGAACCAACAATGTAGAGATGCAGAAATTTACATCTTGCTGACAATCCTCTGCCTGGAGTCCGGCTGCAGCCGAGTCCTCCAAACGCCGCCTTCCATTCCCCCAACGGGCACTACTTGGCCGCCGATTACCTGACCGGACATCTGGAACTGCCCTTGGGCTGCTAACCAGTTATTGCCTATGGTTAGACCCACTTCTTCCAACTTTTTCTTGAAGATCTCTACTTGGCCCCCTCCATCATAAAAACTAAATTCAAGTTTGAGGTCCTCATACCCGAGCTCCTCTTGACTTTCCATCACCATTCGTGCTGCTGAAATCGTTAACCGATCACTGCATCTTATCAAGTTTATAGATTGAAGAGTTGGGATTTCTCCGATACCTGAAGGGATTTCATCCAATTTCTCCAAACCCTCAATAACAAGATATTCGAGTACTGGAAAATTGGAGCAGTCTGCATTCCAGTATACTAAATCATCACAAGAATTAATTCTCAAGAATTTCAGGCGAGGGAATTCTTCCCCATTGAGGGACCACGTGGGCCCTATGGAAGAAATACAATACAAATCGAGAACTTCAAGATGTGGCAAGGATCCAGCCATCCTCGTTATTTCTTCCCAACCAAGATGACAACTACGGAGACGCAGATTCTTAAGCGAACTTGGCAATTCCAGGCTCAAACCACCTTCATATGGAGGACCATCCGATTCGAATGAGCAATATAGTGATAGTGATTCCAGTTTACGGAGGCGGCCAAGATTGTGAAGACAGTAGTATGAGCTTGATCTTAGGGGTTCAAATTCACTATCACGATAATGTAGACGCAAATGTTTGATGTTAGGAATTCTTTCGCAAACGTCTTCAGTCAATTTGAAATTCACTACTCCCCTAAGTGTGTGCAAGTTTTGCATAACTTGGTCGCTTGGAAGAGGACCGGGAAGATGAATTCCACGGTAATCCAGCACCTCAAGATTCCTGAGTTGTACCATCTCCCAAAACTCAGTTAGTGCAAAACAAGAATCAGCCACACAAACAACTAAAGTTTGTAAATTCCAAAGTAGGGATAATGATGGACGACGTTGAATGTAACTGGAGAATGTGTATTCAACATAACGTAAGTTAGCTGGCTGTTCGTAATCACTGGGGTTGAGCAGTATTCTCAAGAATCTCAAGTTGAATGACTGCTCATCACCACATTTCCGTTTGAGAGAACGAACAAGGGGTGGACCATCAAGCACTCCTTCACACTCCCTGCATATGGCTTCTACTCCTCCAGTATGAACCACATAGAACAACTTTTCATTCTTAGCAATCTTTATGCACAACTCTCTCAATACATCATGAATCCCAATAAACGAAATTTCTCCACCCTCATCATTAATAGGAAAAATGAGATTCCTACCAATCAAATCTTTCAAATAATCCTCTCCAATCTCTTCCAAGTCCTTATTTTCACATGTTTTTATAAATCCCTCAGCAATCCAACTTTTTATAAGGTTGGGCCCATAAATTTCTTCACCTTCTAGATATGTTCCCATGTAGATGAAACACGGTTTTAGACGAGCAGGCAAGTAGCTATAACTGAAGGATAATATTTCAAGAAAATGCTTATTCTCTTGGGAGCTCAAAACTGAGTTCATGTTGTCTGCAACATTTTCCCAATATTTTTTTGTCTTTGAGGACTTGCCAAGATGGCCAGCCACGACAACAATTGCAAGAGGGAGTCCACTGCATTTCTTGACAATTCTCTTTCCTACATTCTCTAACTCAACAGGACACTCGTACTCTCCAAATGTTTTCTTACAAAATAGATCCCAACTCTTGTCTTCATCTAAGAAACTCATGGCAAGTCGTGAAGAGCTTATGCAATCAGCCACATTTGATTGTCTAGTAGTGACAACAACTCGACTTCCATTGCTTGTATCTGGAAAGCAAAGCTTCATATGATCCCATGCTTCCACACTCCACAAGTCATCGAGTACAATCAAATACCTTCTCCCAAATAACTTTTTATGCAATTCTACTCTTAAATCAATAATGGTTTCACTGTTGGATTCCTTTTCAGGAGAAAGAAGTGTTAAAAGAATATCTTCAACAACATACTCTTGAGAAATTGTAGCCCAAACACGAATATCAAAGTGTTGTACAATAAGAGGATGTTCAAAAGCACTTTTGGCAAGTGTAGTCTTACCGATACCACCGACGCCCACGATGGGGAATACTCGACGACTAGAAGGACATCCTGTGAGCAAATCCAAAAGCTCAAACAAGACATCGTCAAACCCCACCATGCTATTTTTGTTGGAAGTGAGAGGTGTTGATGAAGATGAAGCTGTTGCTGCCGCGGCGGCCACCGGATACGTGGGTTGCCTCAGCGATTTTGTAATATTGATAGCCTTTCTCCTCACAAACTCCATATGTTCAATTGCTTTCTGCACATTCACCAGGAAATGAGATCTCCTTTTTCCATCAAGGGTGGATCCACTACGAATTTGATTCACTACATGAGATTCTATTACTTCTTCAGCCATGCGAGCTGCACGCGTAATTGGCCTGTCCAGAAGTCGAGCAGCTTTTTTGCTGGGTCCATGAGAGTTGTCGAAGCTTTCCATGAACTCAATCAAGAAAGTGATAATTTGGAGAAGAGATTGGATCTGTTTGTTATCAAAAGAAAATGAATGATGTGGATGATTCTGGATGAGCTCCAAATCGTTGGAAAGAGAAACTAGGACTGCATAAGCTGCCGCCATGGCTGCAAATATTTCTTGTGCTTCTTTGTAGTTTGAGAGAGATGAATGAATATGGCCAGCTACGACGACAAAGTAATTAAGATCAATATTCTTGAAGTTGAGTATTTAATTTGGTCAAATGCATCCTCCCACCCACAAATATTTTACTCCTCGTATTCCTACTCTCAATATTCTTTTCCTTCCTCGTGTTACTTTTATTTTTCAGTTGCTTTAATTTATTTTTTCCCTGAACCATGTGAACTTCTCTCTTCCACAGGTCACAAAGTTTTTCCATTTTCCAAGGAGAACCGTGTTTTTCTTTTCCCTTACTTTACTCTTTGTCAAGAGCAACTCCAACCAACAATAAATGCAAATATAAATACATAATTTAGTAAATATTTGCTCCAACCAAAATGCAAACGCAGATTTAAGATGTTCTTTGCATTCTCTCTCCTAATTGAAACTTGAAAGCGCATATTTGCATCCTTTAAATTTACAAACACAATTTTTTGTTTTTTGCAAAATAGCCCCAACAATTTTTCTTAAATTATTTATTTAAATTTAGATTTTTAATTTTTAATGAAAGATATTATGACCCAAAAATGAGCAAGGCCATTTTTTAGTCCATCAAAGAAGAATTCCCTAGAAGAAGAATAAAAATATAAAGTAACGGTTCCAAGGCAAACTGTTCGGCATAACACAAGTTTCGAGTTCGAATTATTAAATGAACGAGCTCAAGGTTGACCGAGCTCAAAGCTAGACAGACCATTTCCAGAAGAGATTACGTTCTAAGCCGAACTACTTTTGGACCGAGCTACATCCGAACGAGCTATGCAGTTCGAACATCGCAAAAAGCTGTGTCATTGAACCAAACCATTTTAAAGTGAAACCAGCTCAGTCGAAGAGACGTGACTGTTCAAAGCACTAGTTCGACTGGAGCGTTGTGACTCTTCGTATGGAGTCATCTTCTTGTATTTATTTCCTATAAATAAATGTTGCATTGATTGTAAAAAAACACATTGAATTCAGCAATAAAAGCATCAAGCATTCAAGTTCCATTCTCGATCAAGTATTTGTGTTAAGTTTCCTAATTTATTTATCTAGTATTCTTATTCAAAAAGCCTTGCAAAATTCCATCATTAACAATTGGCGCTAGAAGGAGGGCAAAATAAGAAAGAAAGAAAAAGATGGAAAATAACAGTAATGAAGAAAATAACCAGCACGGTCGCGGAGTTTTTTGAAGCGGCAGAGTTCGAAGTCGAACTCAAGCGCCACGAGGACGAACTCCAAAACCTTCAGGATGAAAATAGAAGGGTCACAGTGGAAGCCGAAGCCCTTCAGCGGCAATTGGCATTAGCCAATAACGAAGGGCAGAGCGAGACCCGATCAAGAAACATAATCCCTCTGCTCGAAATGGATGACGAGGAGGAAGCCTCCCGAGTTCAAACTGAACCCAGTAATAGTTGGGTTCCAACCGAGGAAGATAAATCTGGGGAAAAAATCAAATTGCTTGAGAAACAACTCGAGCAAATGCAGAAATTCATGTCCCTGATTCCCGGGGCACCGACTCCTCCAAAGAACATGCCATTGGAAAGTTACGCCGAATCTCCCTTCACTCAAAGGATCTCGGCTATACAGCTTCCTTCTCGGTTCACAATGCCGAATATAAAAGTATATGACGGAAGATCGATCCCGATGAGTTTATATCAATCTACAAGATGAAGATGCAGACCGCGGTGATTCCTGATCACCAACGTGAAGCCTGCATGTGTAAGAGTTTCGGGGCATGCATGGATGGGCAAGCCATGCAATGGTTCATGCATTTTGCCCCGAGTTCGATCTCTTCGTTTGCCGAGCTGAACGGATCTTTTGTACAACATTTTTCAAGTAGCCGAAGAGCTCCAAAAAGATCGGACGACCTCTACTCTGTCGTCCAAAAGGAGAACGAATCCCTTCAAGACTTCCTGAAGCGATTCAATTCAGCGAAAGTAACTATCTCGAACTGCCTTGAAGAAACGGCAGTCTCAGCGTTCAAAAATGCCTCAGAAGAAATTCCAATCTCTTCTGGAAATTGGTCAAGTATCCATGCTCAACCATGGCCGAAGTATTATCATGGGCCGAAGCCCAAATTCGACAAGAGGTTGAAGAAGAGAACTTCATCCGAAGAAATAAAGGTAAGGCCCAGGCAAGCCAACCCGATAAAAAAGGTAAAACACGAGCCAGCAATCGATACCAACCCTACCCTGCTCGGACTGAATCATCCAAGCAGGGGATGAAGGTGGTATCTAACATAACTCAAGGAGAGCAAAAACTACCTCTCCAAAATACTGTCCGAGAGATACAAAAAATTGGCAACGAAGTCCGATGGCCGAGGAAGATGCTGACAAATCCCGAACTCAGGGATATGTCCCTGATAAGCTCGTATTTTACCTCACTTGTCACATTATTTTCTAATTGTTTTCTTGCATTTACTTGAGTTTTTAGTTAATAATCGAGCATGAACTATTTATAGGGGATATTATGCTTGTCATGGTAATATTTTGTAGGTTTGAGGCCAAAATCAATGAAAACCCGTACCGAAAGCAGTTGATGTTCAAAGTAACAGTCACTAAGTCTTCCACACGTGTAATCTTACCTAATGAAGCATGTTATTGGAAATATCTTTGAGTTAGCTTTCCAATGCAACTAGAATCGGGTTAATCGGAGTTCGGGAGCAAAAGTTATGGCCAAAACCGTGAGACTGCGCAGAGGGAGTCGACACAGAGGTTTCTGTGTCGATAGACAGGCATCCTGTCGATCGAAACAGAGGTCAAAATTCCAGAAACTTGTTATCTGCATTACTCTCGATCGACAGGCGCGCCGGAAAGGCATATTTTTGCCCAATTTGGAGATTTTTCCTTCCCAAACCATTACCTTTTGAAGATTTGATTTCTCCCCCTATAAATAGGACTTGTTAGGATCGAAAATTAGGTCTTAATTTCAGTTTTTACAACTCTTCTTTTTCAGCATTATTTTAGTCTTTAATTCTCTTTAAAATTCCAGTACTCATTATATTATTGTTGCTTTGGATTCAAGACAATTGAAGGTTCAAGATTCCTATTTCTTTAATGATTCAAGTAAGTTTCTTTACATCTTTTGCAATGTTTATTTCAATTATGTTAGGCTAGAACCCTTAACAGGTTCTAGGGTTTTCTCCATCCTTTTTAGCATGTGTTAATTCGATTAATTCCAAACCCTAATTAACTTGGTTCAAATTCTATGGTTTTTATCTTAAAATCTATTTTCAATTGCAGGATCGAGAGATGAAAATTGGATTAGGTTTATAGTTATTAATTTGAGACCGAGAGGAGATAATTAATAATAGGAAAAAAGAATTTTGATACAACTGTTTTCTGTCTCAAAAAGAAGAATTATTTGTAGGGTTTTCAAATCTGTATTTTTATTGAGATTGACTAGTTTGTGTTCTTGAGACCGAGAGGTAAAATTCACTTTCTAGTAATCTAGGTTTTAATTGCCCAACAAAGGAATTAATTCCAATTTAACAGATTTCCCACCTTAATGATTATTTTGGATTTGGATTGATTGGTTATTGCAAGTTGATTGGATTGGTTGATTTCCCTAGAATCTGTGCTTTTTATTATTGAATTTTATTTCAAAAGTTATTTTCTGTTTTGAAAACAAAACCCTATTCAAATTTGGATTTCTCAAACAAAGAATTGATAAACTGTGTCCAGTAATGAGATGATTTCGTTGCACTATCCCTGTGGGTTCGACATACCTTTGGGTTTATAAATTTATTTGCATCGCTATATTATAATAAAACTGTAATTTTTACAGCGATCAGTCCCTCTACTGCGACTTCCATAAAAACCACGGTCATAAGACCGAAGATTGCAGAGATCTCAAGAGAGAAGTTGATCGACTTCTCGCCAAGGGACTTCTAACATGTCCGAAGCTCACAGATAAACGAAGGGTTTGGACAAGAAATAAGAAAAGTGGCCGAGGACAGAATCCGAAGAACAAGACCCCGGTCACAGGAGCGAATCAGCAGCCACTGCCCGAGGATTCAAAGCAACCAAAGATTGAGAGAGTCATCAATGTTCTCACTTGGGGCTCCTCGATGACTGGTTCATCTCGAAACGTGGCAAAAAAGCATTGTAGGGAAATGAGGAACCAACCCATCCAACAGATCGAGACATCTCCCTTCAAGATCTGTTTTAGGGCCGAAGACGAGCTAGAAGCTCGACACCCTCATGATGACGCGCTCGTCATCACCCTAATGATCGCGAATTGCCAAGTCAAAAGGATCCTTGTTGACACCGGCGCCTCATCAAATGCCATTTTCCTCAAAACCCTGCGAGGGATAGGTATCTCCGAAAGGAATATTATCGAAAACTCAATTACACTCTTTGGGTTCAGTGGAGAGAAGCTGAACTCTCTCGCTGAAATAACACTACCAATATTCGCCAAGGGATTGAATTTATCAACACGTTTCCAGGTCGTAGACGCTCTTTCCGCATATAATGTCTTAATTGGCCGACCTTGGATTCATTCTATGAAGGTCGTACCATCTTCTTATCATCAGATGATAAAGTTTCCAACTCCATGGGAAGTTCGAACTATTAGGGGAGATCAACTGGATTCAAGGAGTTGCTATGAAGTTACACTATGAACAGTACATATGGCTAAAGCCAAGCAAATTGAGTGTAGCTCGGAGATGTCGCTTGACACGAATTTTCCAACTCAAACAACCTTTGTCGGGGAAAGATTGAATGACGAACAAAGGCGTGAAATACAAACTCTCCTCACTTAAAATAAAAGAAGTTTTGCATTCACACATTCTGATATGCAGGAATAGATCCCTCGATCATTTCCCACAGATTGCACGTCGACTCAAAGTTTAAACCCATAAAGCGAAAACGAAGGAGGTTTGCGCCAGAGCAGAACGAGGCAATCGCCGAGGAAGTACAGAACCTGCTTAAAGTGGGATTTATTCGGGAAGTAAAATATCCCGAATGGCTCGCAAATGTGGTAGTCATTAAAAAGAAGAATGACAAGAACTGAGTTTGTGTGGATTACACGGACTTAAATAAAGCTTGTCCAAAAGATCCTTTCCCACTCCCCCACATTGATCGGCTAGTCGATGCCACTGCAGGGTTGGGCATTATGAGCTTCATGGATGCCTTCTCGGGGTACAATCAAATCAAAATGTACCCTCCAGACGAAGAAAAAATGGCTTTCAAGACCAATCAAGGGATCTACTGCTACAAAGTTATGCCCTTCGGCCTAAAAAATGCGGGTTCGACCTATCAAAGATTGATGAATCGTATGTTCGAACACCAGATAGGTCGGACTATGGAAGTATACATAGACGACATCTTGGTTAAGTCGAATTCTTTCGAGGATCATCTTTGGCATTTGTCCGAAACATTCCAAATATTGGATAAATTCAACATGAGGCTGAACCCATCGAAGTGCATCTTCGGTGTCTCGTCCGGCAAATTTCTCGGCTATGTGATCAGTGATAAGCTCATATTTATACTCATTTATCTATATTTTTCTCCATTGTTTCAAGTGCTTTATGTTATGTTTTTACTTATTTCTATGCATGAGTCTATTTTGGAGGGTGTTATGCCTTTGATGGGTGATTTTTGTAGGTTTTAGGCCAAATTCATTGGAAATCCGTACCGAAAGCAGATGATGTTCAAAGGAACAGTCACTAATACTTCCACAGATGGAATCTGAGCTAATGGAGCATGGAATTTGAAAGATCTTTGAGTAAGCTTTCCAACGCAACTAGAATCGGGTCAATCGGAGTTTGGGAGAGGATGTTATGGCCAAAACCGTGAGACTGCGCAGTCAGATGTTTCTGTGTCGAGAGACAAGATTTGTGTCGACCGAAACAGAGGTCAAAGCATTCCTGTCGATTGAATTTTCCATGTCGATCGAAACAGAGGTCAAAGTTGTAGAATCGTCACAAATTCAGCCCGGATTTCAATCTTGAAGGTTGTGTCGATCGACAGCCTGCCTGTCGATCGACACAGATGTCCGAGAAGGCTATTTTTGGCCTGTTTTGGCAGTTTTTGCTATTTTTACCCAATACCCAAATTAGGTCTTTTTCCCCTCTATAAATATGAACTCTTAGGCACGAAAATCATCTTGTTTTTATGCCTTATTACACTTAGAATAATTGAGCTTTTGGAGTTTTTACAAGACATTCAAGGTTCCTCTTTATTTGTAAGTTCTTTAATAATATGTTTACTTTAATTCTAGTCATGTTTTGTGGCTAGAACCCTAAACAGGTTCTAGGGTTATGATTTCTTTTCTGATGCATGTTTAATTGATATCAACTCTTCAAGCATGGATTAATTCTCTGATTTAATTTTATAATCTAGATTAAAAGAAGGACCGAGAGGTGAATTGAGATCTAGGTTTAGAGTTAATAATTGATGGATCGAGAGATGAAAATTATTAATAGGAAGAGAGAATTAATTGTGTTTGTTTTCTGTCTCAAAAGGAAGAAACCTACATAGGAATAATTAGATAATTATGAGATTAATTAATTTGGTGTTCTTGGGACCGAGAGGAGATAGTCACTAATTAATAATCTAGGATTTAATTGCCTGACCAAGGAATTTAATCCACAAAAATCTATGTTTTCCCCATTGCTGAGTTGATTGATATTTAAATGTTGATGATTAGGATATCTTCCCTAGGATCTGTGTTTCTCTTTATTGTTTCCAAAACTCTTTACTTTCTTGCAATTGTTATTTTCAAATTCACCAACAAAAACTCTTCTAAATATTGGTTAACTCAAACAACGAATTGATAAACTGTGTCCAGTACATGAGATAATTTCGTCGCACTATCCCTGTGGGTTCGACATTCCTTTGGGTCTATAAATTTATTTGCTCGCTGCTGTATTTTACAGTCGATCAATCAGCCGAAGAGGAATCAAAGCCGATCCGCTCCAAATAAAGGCAATCCAGAACATCCAGCTACCAAAAAGCATGAAGGATGTGCAACGAATGATAGGCAAACTGGCGGCGATCAGTAGATTTGAGGCTCGGTACTCGAATAAAACGAGCTCTTTTTTATCCCTCCTCAGAAAGGCGAAATAAATTTAATGGACTCAACAATGCGACGAGGCGCTTAACTCCATAAAACAATATTTGACTAGACCACCTATTATGGCGAAGGCCAAACATGGGGACAAGCTGCAATTATATATGGTTGTTTCGGAAAAAGCCATAAGTGTCGTCCTCGTCCGAGAAATGATAGAGCCTTAGCATGAATGCAGGATTTGAATTGATTGATGATTGTATGAGTTTATTGCAATTGTCGGTGAAAATGCCTATGAATGTAGAATACCGCATGATTATCTGATTTGAAACTTGCATTGGCACGGTGTTTGAGTTGGACTTGATGTTTATTTTGGAAGAAACTTTTGTCCAAAGTGCGAGATTTGAGCTTTAATTTCATTTAAGAGAGCGTCTTGCATGATTAAGTATCTCTAGAACTTGTTTTGGACTGCTAATGTGCACAAGTCTATAAGTGATTTTAGGTAATCTTTGTTAGCCTATATCCCATACACCATCCTGTTGAATATTTGTCCCTAGTCAGCCCGTTTAAGTCTATATGTTTTTCTTTCTTTGTCTATGGAGTTGAGAAAAAATGATAGGATCACTCTTGTCTATACAATGTGGGTTGGGATGATCGTTTGTGAAGGATAAGATATCAATTAGTGGGTAAGCAAAAGAAGGTTAGCCTCAAGAGAAGAAGAAAAAAAAAGAATAAAAAAAAAACACATTTTGTATCCTTATAAGCTCAGTCTCAAAGGAAAAATTGAAATCATAAGAGCATAAAAGGATTTGAAAAAAAAAAAAAAGAAAGAGAAGAGAGTCTTTTTTGTGTTGGAGATCTAATGACAAGAGTGGATGTTGGTAGATAGTGGTTTAGATTTGTTGAGAGTGATCAACTCAATGTATTTTTAGTCACTTGGCCATATTTCCCTACCTTTCACTAAAAAGCCTACATTACAACCTTGAATAAAGTTCTTTCTTATCCTAGATTTTGTGCGCACATATTTACAGTGGAGAAGTTTGAATATTTGCAAGCCCATGGTAGAACTTGATTTGCATGACTTGTGTGTTCTCATTAACCTTAACACTTGTGTGAATGAACGAAACACAATACTTGTGAGTTTTCCATGGTTTACCAATTTTCCGATTCTTTCAAAGTGTTTATGTGATGTAGATTATTGGTTTTGACTGTGATGAATCTCATGAGGCATTGACTTTTCAACTACTTGAGCTTTTGATTCATTCTTTCTATTAATTTAGGACAATCATGTGTTTAAGTTTAGGGGGATTGATAAGCTCGTATTTCCAATTGCTTATCGTATTATTTTCTTTGTTCTTTTATGCATTTTCATTAGATTAGGGTTAATAAGTGAACATGCGTGTATTTTAGCAGGTATTATGCTTGTGGTGCTTAGTTTTGCAGGAAAACAAGTCAAACATGAGAGAAGTTGGCTAAAAGATAAAGAATTCCGCATGAGTTGCTTCTGTTTTGCCCGATTTGCAAGGATGTCGACCGACATGGAGGAGGAATTCTCATCGACCGATGAGGCCTTGTGTCGGTCGACGCAGAATTGTCGAAATGGAGTTGGTGTCAATCAAAAGATGGCCCGAGTTGAAGTTATGTGTCGACCGATATGGCCTTGTGTCGATCAACGCGAATTCATTTAAGTAAAATGCAATTTTCAAGTCAAAACACGGGATTTGAAGATCGAAGGCCCAAAATAGCTTTTTCTGAATTTCAAGACCACAAGACCTAACCCTACTACTGTAAAAACTCTTGTTCTATGTCTAGATTTATCATTAAGTTCACAATTTAGTATCTCATTCAGTTTAGAATTGAGTTTTCCCTTTAGTTTTCAAGAGTTGATGAACTGGATCATATTTAATTTCTACACTTTTATTTTCCAAGTATATTTGAATCAATGCAATTTATTATTTTGATTCCAATGTTTGTTTTTAACATGTCTAAGCTAGAAACCCTAGCAAATTCTAGCGTTTGCACTATCTGGATTGCATGTTAAGATGATTCAAATTCAAACCCTAATTTATGGTTTAAATTCTATAGTTTTTTTGTTTTAAAATATATATTTAATTGAATGATAGATAGATGAAAATTTAATTAGGTTTATAGTTGTTTAATTGAAGGACCAAGAGGATAAAAATTAACAAGAGGAAAAAAGAATTTAATATAATTGTTTTCTGTCTCAAAAAGAAGAATCGATTATAGGTTTAAAATCTGTGTTTATTGGGATTGACTAGTTTGTGTAATTGAGATTCATAAGGTAAAATTCTCTTTCTAGTAATCTAGGTTTTAATTGCCCGATTAGGGAATTAATTCCACCTAAACAGATTTCCCACCAATTTTATCTTTTGGTTTTGGATTTGTTAATTCTTGCATGTGTCCAGATTAGTTGTTTTCCCTAGGATCTGTGCTTTTATTTATTTGATTTCCATTCCAAAGTATTTTCAAGAAGCAAAACTCTTTGAAAACCAATTTTTTCAAACAACAAATTGATAAAGTGTGTCCAATACATGAGATGATTTCACCATACTTTTCCCTTAAGTTCGATAACCTTTAGGTTTTATAAATTTATTTGCATCGCTGTATTATAATAGTCTGGTAATTTTCCAGCAATCACTTTCTTTTAAAATAATGCATGCTTTTAGTTTTAGAGGAAGTGGAGGTGAGTGTAGTCCTTTTTGTTGGTCCTTAAATATCAGAGTTGTCGTGCTTAAACACGAAATGCAGCGGAATAATTAAACATCACTTACACTTATATTTTCCTTTAAAGATTATTTAAACTCAGGAATAGATTAAATGTTTCTTCTCAGATATACGCTAGCAACTCTGTTGCTAGGTTTTAAATCAGTTTTGAACAGTTAACAATAAAACAGTTGATGAAAACAGTATTTTATAGTGGTTCGATCCAAATAGATCTACGTCCACTCCTTAGCTGAAACACTAAGATTTCCACTAGAAAAGTATACGAAAGTACAAGGAATTGCAAAACGCTTGTAATAGGCAGCAAACTTTCGAACCGGCCACAACAAAGCTATCCTCCGATGATTCGTACTTTTCCAAACACAGTTACGGCCAAGTCAAGGGCGGAACCTTCGTGTAACTTGTCCTTCGCTGTTAGTGAGGTTTTTATAGTTTCCCTCGAAACTATTCAGGAATGCGGCTAGAAGCCCGTCGGAGTCAATCTTTTTTAGGAATGACTGTTGGATCTTCCCAGGATGGAAGTTATCCCAATGATTGAAGATTCTCAACCGAAGTTAAGGAATCTCTTAAAGAGAAGTGTCAGATATTCAATGAAAGACACTTCATGGTTGTTGAGTACTTCTTTTATCACGAGCTCTCAACTGACTACTTTTCGCTTGTTCGCTTTTGTCAAAGGAATCTCACACTTGAATGTTTGCGAATGTCGGTTTTGATTAAAGCAGTAGTAGTAGTAGTAGTCGATTCTCACTTTTGGACCTGCCTTTTATAGATGGAGATTCAAATCTTGAATCTCCATATCCGTTAGACACAATGGTTCCTTTGTCCGAGAGTGATTTGACTTGATCAGTCGCTTTTGGTGTTGATCTGTACTTTCCGAACTACTTCGGGAAAGTCTCCTCCTTTGTGTGTACTTTTGTCAGAACGGTAGTATAGCTTCAGCCTTTGACACTCTTGCTCTGCTAATGTTCATTAGCGATCTGCTATTGTCTATTTGGTTGCTGAAAGCTTTTGCTGACGCTCGATCCTTTGACGTCTGTTCTGCTAGCATTTTTCAGGGTTTGCTGAATGTTAGCAAATGCTAAAGTCTTGTCATTCTGCTAGTGTATGAATTCCAACAGCATTCTTCGATGTCTGCTAGGAAACCTTCTAGCAAGCTAGTCTATTACAACTCAATATATGACCTATACAGGACTTTACAAGATATGCTAGACTATCTAGAATTCAGCATTTGATCGACCACTCTAGTAAGGTTTGATCCAACAAAACCTTTTACAAATAAATCCTGAGGGAGATTTTAGGAATAATTTCCCAACAATTTCCCCATTTTTGGTGCGATCAAAGCTTACTATCATTTGCTGAAGCTAAGAGGAAGAATCTCTGTGTTTACAAGACTATGCTAACCTAGCATTCTAACACAGAGTTTATCCATTTTAGTTCTAGCAGATTAAAATAACATTCCCCCTCAATAAATGCTGGGAAATATTTCTCGATTAATCACAAAAAATGTGCTCTATAATGTTCAGCACCCAAAAATTAACATGCATTAGAATACACAATAGTGTATTTCAATTAAAGCACACAGTGAAAATCAGAGATTTGACAATGAGAAGTTGTCTCAGTCTGATCAATTTTCATTCATATGATAAATTCATTACAGATACAATGAAAAATGATAGACAGAGAGAAGTCAAAATACCAGAACGGAATGCAGTCAGGAATCTGGAGCAGGCTTCTTTAGTTTCTCATCGAATTTGCTTGAGGCCATCTGCACAAATGAATCCAAAAATTCCTTAGCAGCTACACGTTCAGCGGCTTCTAGCTCAAGATCTTTAGCAATCCGTTCATTCTCCTCTTCGAGCATCTTGATTTTCAGCTCTGTTTCCTTCTGCTTAAGCTCCTCAAGAGCTTTCCTCTTCTCTTCTTTGGCAGCAGCTCTAGCTTCTTTTGCTTTCTTCCTCTCAGCAGCCTCAACAATCCTTCTTGCTTCCCCCTCTTTGATTGCATCCAAAAATCTGGAGGAAAAGGAATTAACTTTGTTCTCTACCTGCTGCTTATGCTCTGCTACGTCTTCCTTAACTTCCTGTACGCTGGCCTTCACTTCAGTGACATCGGTTCTGACCTCGGCAATTTCTCTCCTTATGTTCGTTGCCTCCGTCACCATTCTTTCAGACATGGTGGTCACAACACTTTCCACAGCCATCTGAACCACTGAATTGAAATATGATAGAAAGTCGTGAGAGCTGACCGGAGTAGCAAGGAAGGATGAAGTAATAGGAATGACGAGTGCTTGACTCCTAGCAGTGGAAGTGGAAATTTCTTCCATGATGACATCTGTGCTCCCTATTCCAGCAGTATTACTGGTTGAGATCGGTGGATACTCTGCTTCTTCAATTATCTTTAAATATTCTGCTTCAGTAATCATCATGTTAGCTTCTTCGGTCATCCATATGTCTGCTAGTGCTAGATTTATCATGTGAGCCCGCACTACTTCCTCTTCAGTTCTTAGGTAATTTGCTTCAGCAGCTACCATAGCAGCTTCTTCAACCATCCATGCATCTGCTAACTCTAGTTCCAACAAGTAAGTCCGCAGCCTTTCTTCTCTGTTCCGATACGCTACAATCTCAAACTTCTGAGTTTTGCGTTCTTCTTCCTCACGATTCGCAGCTAACCGATCCTGCAACTGTTCTTCTTTGAGTCTGGCAAGGTTGTCTTGCCGTTTCTTACATTCAGCAGATGCTCTGGCCTGACGCTTGGATAATTGAATGTGGGCGTCAGATAATCCATCTGGAGCAAATTAAGGTGGACGGTGGTAGGGAATGAGGTGAATGTGTATTGCGGTGAGTTTTGATAATTTGAAGTCGGGCACTGCTTTATCCTGGTATGGCCGAGCACATGGGGATTGATCCATCCATTCATTCGCCCATATTTCCTCACGTTTCCAGAATTCCAAACCCTTCCATGCCATCATTATCTCTCTTTCTTCCATGCAAAGTTCTCGAGAAATGTATTCATACTTCTTCCACCGTCTTAACTCGCATCCCAAAGTCTTTCCAACTTCAGTATCTTCCTCCAATATTCCAGCAAAGACTTCTTTTACATCTTCCTCAACCATCAAAGACACAAATTCTTCAATTTCACGTCCAAGGGGTTCAAAGTTAGAGTTTACCTGACTCTTAATGAATGTCAAGCGAAGTTGATCACAGCATTCTGTGGAGATCTTCTTTAGAGATTTGGCATCATATACGCCTGTGGATTCTCCGTCGGAATCGGTTTCTAGGAAGCATGTAGGAGAGAAACTCTCACAGTTACCTATTTCAGCATCGGAAGGAACTTCTGCGTGAGGATTTTCATCTGGATCTGCTTCCTTATTCCTAGCAGTGTGTCCAGTCTGCTCAGCAGATTTATCTCCATCACCTTCTTCTTCCTTGTCATCTGATTCTCTCTCGACTCCAGAAGGACCTGCGTCCGAATTCCCTGGAAACCGTCTGGGTAACCCTTGGGTAAGATGTTCCTCATCGGAACTGCTTTCTAAGTCCACAATCGACTTCACCTCATTGAATCTGCCTTCTTGAAGTGCTTTATCAAGTTCTTCGTCTGACATAGCATTTTGCTCAGATATGATTGCTCCTTCTTTGTCAACGAAGGGAATTGAAATAGTGATCTTTCCATCTTTGATGACTTTCCCTTTCTTGGCGGCATTTCCTTCCATAAATGCTCCTTCCAGTAGTTGAGCGGCTTTCTGCTGAGCTTTGTGTTGTTCAGCAGCCGTCTTTATTCGTTCGAATTCTCTATCTCTTCCTTCGAACGTCATCTCTGTGATAAACTTCTGGTATTGCTTCTTCTCAATCTCTCTTCTTTGAGCGTCGCGCTTTCTCTTTCTTTCTCTCACTCCCTGCAAGCGCTCTTTCATGTTTCTGGATGATAGAGGGATGTGATCTGGGTCAATTTCAGCAGCTTCTTCTGCTGTGACTTGAGCAGCTTTCTCCTTTGCTGCGGCTTCAGCAGCCTTTATCTCTGCTTCTGCTTTTTCTAATTCTTCCTGTTCGGAAGTTAGAATCAACTTTTTTCTCGTCTTCTTCTTTCCCTTTTTAGTAGGAGAGGTGATGTTAGATCTCTTCTTCGTTGGTATTGCCATAGCTATATTCCCAAGAACAAGTGGAGGTTGTTCGGCTTCCTTCGCAGTCATGATCTCATTGATTTGGTCTACCGGTAAATTTCCCAATTTTTCAATCTCCTCGAGATTCTTGAAGCAATGCTCTGTCTCAGCATTCGTCTGTAGTAGAGCAATCTCTTTAGCTGACATAGGAATGGCTTACTGCAATGATTGAACTACCGTAGTGGCTGCATCTGGTTCTTCAGGAGATGTGGGTTTGTCCTTATCTACATTAGATTTCCCGGTCAACTTGCGAGGATTTCTGAAGCTTACAGGCTTTGGCTCTTTCCTTGTTGCCGGAATGTAGTCTGTAGGAAGTAGACTTACTCCACGATCCACTCCTGTGTTGGTGAACAGCATTTCCAAATATTTGTTGATTTTTAACCCAAAATTTACGTTCGAAGAGAACATTCCATCTATTGCCATATGATCATTCTTTCGAGCATGTTCAGCCCATCGCTCAAAAAAGAATTCTGCCCAATTTCCCTTAATATTGTCGTGCAATGCCATCATAACGACATATTTCTTGGCAGAGAGCTCCGAATAAGAACCGGCATCACATTAGAGCATTTTGATTACTATCTCCGCAAAAAGCTTGTAATCATCAGACAGAGTATTAATCGGTGTAGCAACCTTGAATGTTATCACCTGCCCTTTCTTGTCTCTTAACTCCCCTAGTTTCTTCCACACATTCCAGCATCTCTCCATCTCGACAGGATCATTGACTTTGTATTGAGAGATCTTTGTTCCATAGTTTCGAAGCCCAAACATCCTCGAAAGCAAATCAGTACTTACTTCCACAATATTTCCATACACACAGGTTTTGAATGATTTCTGATCATCATTCATAACTGCTCTAGCATAAAATTCTGAAACCATGTGAGGGTGAAAGCGATCAGGCTCAGCAGACAGATATCTTACCAATAACTCAGAGTCAAGAAGATCCAAAATCCACTTTGGAATGTGTTTGATGGCAAGAGGCATGTAGAGGATTCTGTCTTTCATGATTTGGGCCAAACGCCTCTGCTCCGCCGTATGGCTGGATAACTCCTTTCTCCGAGCCAAAACCACCAATCTGCTGTACGGAACTGACTCATCAATGTCTTCCTTCTTCATGATTCCGGTGAAACCGGGTGCATGTCGAACATGCAGTGGTGAATCTATAGGGGGCGGATAAATGAAGGTGGGTGGTTGTAATGGGGATGAGGGAATAAGATTTTCTGGGTTTACGGTAGAGGAGGATTCAGGATGGGTATTATTTCGGAGATCTTGATTTTGGGTATTTGGAGAGTTGGGATTTGTTGCCATTGTAAGGAATTTTTGAGTGAGTAAGAAATTTCGGAGAGGTTTTGACGAAAAGGATGAGAGAAGTTTAAGAGAGTTAGGGATTTGAATCGCGTCTTGAGGAGAGATGAAAGGGTTTGGAAGATTAATTGAATCTAACGGTAGAGATTGTTTCCTATCTGAATTCGATCAACGGCTGGGGTTGAAGGGTCAAGTCATGTGAGTACGCACGTTCTCCAGAACTTGAGTGCTGATGATGTGGCACGATCTAATTTGTCGCCACCATCTGCGAGCATTAAATGCACCTCTTAAGAGATTCAAAAAAAATCTCCCGCATCTGAATGAAAGCTTCAGCAGTCATAAATCTCAGCATTAAGAGCAATCGTATCAGCGAGAATTTCTGACGTCGGATAATGAGTATAATTGGTCAAGAGATTCCACGTATTGCCAATACTCTCTATATCTCCGATATATAAAATTCATCTTTCTTCTACTCTGGTTCATGCTTGAACGCAATTATCTCCGATTTGACCTTCACTTAATGAGATTACTGTTATCTCAGAGCGACTAGACGTATCCCGAGATAAACAGTAGACCGAAATGAGCCTATAAATAGCATGGTCTTGAGAATTTTCTTGATACGCCTTCTTGCTAACTTTGCTTTCCTTAAAAAAATCCTTTCTCCAAAAATCATGGAACCAGCCCATGCTCTTTATGTACCAAGAAATAGAATCCTGTGTGATTCTGGTCTTTATGCAGAGTATGAAGCGGATTACCAGGTGGCTGAGACGACGATGACAAGTCTTCGTGCCAGCAGTCTGGGCAAATTCGTGTGCCTTACTCCACATGCTTTTCAAAGGGAACATCTTCGGTACTTCATTCGTTCGAGTGATGCCGATGGAAACTCCATTGTCGGTGTTTTCCCGGAACCAACTAGTGAGGTGGACTGCTGACACCTTTGCTGCAGATTTCGGCCTGCCACGGGGTTCGATTTCTGTCATGGACTATCGCAGAGATGAGATAGCTCCAGAGTGGACTTTGTGGATGAAGTGGAGAGATTCTCCTGAGTTCGAGTTTTCTCCAACTCCCTCAGCATACGGCCTGCAGAGCCAGTACAAGGTCCTCTTCCAGATTGTCTGCGGCATGATCGTAGGAGAAGATCCTGACAACATGATTTTCTCTCGCGAGACATGGAAAGCCATGATGGCGATCGACGATAAGGTTGAGGTCGACTGGGTGGCCTTCGTCTTTCAGAGGGTGCAGCGAAGCGTCCAGAGTTTCCCAATTCTTCCTCTCCCCTATGGAGTGCCATTAAGTTGGCTGCTAGAGCAGAGATTCCAGGATCTCACTCTAGTTCCCTCGAACTTTTTATCCTTTTAGGCCGTTGCCTCCCTTCTTTTAATTTGTTGTACCTTCTTTTCCCATGTAAATATTTTTGTAATTTCATATATATGAAATGGTACATATTTCATTCCAAGTAACTCATACTTATGTTCTGTGATTTTTGACAAACCACGTGATTCCAATCATTTGCTTTTGCAAAAATATCGATAATATCCTCAAAAAATACTAATCTCGTAGTAAAATCCAGATCGACTTTGCTGAGTAGACCTCCGTCTACAACTCTGCTAAAATCCTAGCAGATGAATCCTCGAGCATAGTCATTTACTTTGCTGATTACGCAGCAGAGACCATGTTCCCAAAAGTCTAGCAGACTTGCTATACTTTAGATACAAAATCCGACGATTAGGGAACTCCTGTTAGATGAATCGATGAATCGACGGCCTTGAATGCGTACGTCCCTTCATGCGTCATTTCTTTATCCAAGAAGCACTTGAGTGTAATGGCGTGGCACACTCTAGCTGTCTAAGCGCATTAAATGCCTTTCTATTCATACTGACCTTATACGCAATTCTGACCTTAATTCCTCCCTCTTCGAATATGATGTGGCATAAGGGATTATGATTCAGCATATCCTCGAGCCAAATGTTGATCTGACCACCAAGCATTACTGCTGAAATGATTAGACACTCCATGCAGTCGACTCTTCCTCTTCTGACAACGATTAAGTTTCCAATGTGAATCATCATGATCTTGTAAAGATTTCCACAGAAACCTAAACTCTGAGAGAGTTTCTTTTCTATAAATATACTCGGTATGATGAAGCTTCAACATCACAACTTCTCTGCCCTTCAGACTTCCAAAAATAGATAAGCAGATGGATTCCTCATTGTCATGCCTTGACATATGCAGAAATCAAATTCTCAACGAGGTTGATCTTCATGCTTGCTACCGTGACAATACTGTCGTGGCCAACAAGGTCATGGCAAAGATCACGGGATGTGGGTTGAAGAAGTTTGTGATGTAAACTCCTCTTCATTATCATGGGGATCTCCTCCGTGAGTTCTTCAGAGACTGTGAGGCGGAGGAGAAGACGATATGCGGTCCCTTCCTAGGTCGCCTGGTTCGCTAGTCTCCAGAGTCCTTTTCCCGTGACTTCGGACTTCCAATGGGTCCGATACTGGTTTTGACTTACTGGTCAATGGAGGTGGCTCCTGAGTGGACGGCTTGGCAGAAATGGCGTCAATCCCCTTGGTTCAGGTTTTCTCCTTCTGCTTCAGCATCAGGTCTCCAACCCTTGTACAGAGAGTTGTTCCACATCGCAAATCACATGCTGCTGGGAGAAGATGAGAATAGTTTTTCTCTGACGAAGGAGATCTGGCAATCCATGTTGGCTATGGACGACGAGGCGGAGGTTGATTGGGCGAGCTTTGTCTTTGAAGGCGTCCGAGACTGTGTCCAGCTGTATCCCTCCATTCCTCTGCTAAACGGAATGCAGCTTAGCTGGCTGCTCGAGCAAACTTTCCCAGAGATAGCAGATGGGCCGTCCAGCCTCCGAAACTCCAATTTCTACCTCTCCAATCCTGCCTATTAAAAATTGGTATATCTGATGTTGTCAAGTGATCCCCTCCCCCTTTTGCAATAGAACATATGTAGTAGAATGATGTAATTTTGTTGTCCAGTAATGAAATCTAGTCAACTTCCCTTTTGCAAAATGTTTGACATTCCATAGCAACCCATATGCGCTTGAACTTACAAATCGTCATATCCGCAAAATGAGATTTCATATAATGCCTTCAAAATGACATTACAAAATAAATGGCAAACTTTACATATCTGCTGCTGCCACATATTCCATCTGCTGAGCATTCAAGGGATTCGGCTCAGCAGCCTCTTTTCTCCAAATAGGCTAGCATCAATAATAATGAGTGCTATACTCTAGCACACAATTCCATTAGCAACTAAATTCAACATCCAGATAATATACTGAGCGTCTTCAAGAAAACCAAGAAATCCAGAAAGAATGATAGTAGCATTTCATTCATCCATGGTTTCATCCAACTCCATTAGACCCAATTTAATACATAACTCCTTGAATCTGGATTCAGCTAGGGGCTTCGTGAATATGTCCGCTATCTGATCTTCAGTGCATCTATAGCGAACATCAATATCCTTCTTCTCCTGATGATCTCGAATAAAATGATGATAGATATCAATGTGCTTGGTCCTAGAATGATGGACCAGATTCTTAGTAATGCACGTAGCACTGTTGTTGTCACAATAAATCGGCACACATTCGGGAGAAATCCCATAGTCTTGCAGTTGTTGCCTTATCCATAATATTTGTGAACAATAGCTAGCAGTAGCCACATATTCTGCTTCTGTAGTAGATGTAGCAACAAAGTGCTGCTTCTTGCTGAACCAGCTAATAAGCTTATGTCCAAGAAATTGACAAGTACCTCTCGTACTCTTCCTGTCAATTTTGCATCCTCCAAAGTCTGAGTCTGAGTATCCACTTAGTGCAAGACTGTCTGCTCTAGGATACCAAATTCCCAGACCTTCTGTGCATTTCAGATATCGCACGATCCGCTTAGCAGTGTCAAGATGCGTCTTCTTAGGATTTGCTTGATATCTAGCACATAATCCGACGATATAAGATATGTCAGGTCTGCTGGCGGTGAGATATAGCAGTGAACTTATAATTCCTCTGTAAAGAGTAGGATTCACATCATCTCCTTCTTTCTCAAGTGCGGCTATACACATCGTACTTATCGGAATTCTAAGACTCTTTGTCTTCTCTGGACAATATTTCGCAATCAGATCCCGAGTATACTTCTTCTGATGGATGAAAATTCCTTCGCTGGACTGCTGGACTTGCAATCCGAGAAAATAAGACATCTTTCCCATCATACTCATCTGGAAATTGCTAGTCAAGAGCTTGGAGAATTTATCACATAGATCTTGATCCTTTGATCCGAAAATAATATCATCGACGTATATCTGCACCAGCAGAATACTTCCTCCATCTTCAATGCGGAATAGAGTTTGATCAATCCTTCCTTTCTTAAAGCCATTGGTTAGCAGGAACTTAGACAAAGTTCCATACCATGCTCGTGGTGCTTGCTTTAGACCATATAGTGCTTTCCTGAGTCTGTAGACTTGATTACCCTGCTCGAATCCTGGTGGTTGCTCAACGTAGACTTCCTCCTTGAGCTCACCATTTAGGAAGGCACTCTTCACGTCCATTTGCATCACATCAAATTCATGATATGCTGCATACGCGAGGAATAATCGAATTGCCTCCAGCCTTGCTATTGGAGCAAACGTCTCATCATAATCTATTCATTCGCATTGTCTATAGCCCTTGGCTACTAAACGTGCCTTGTTCCTGACTACCAGACCTGACTCGTCCTTCTTGTTCTTGAATACCCACTTAGTGCCTATAACACTTTGATGAGTAGGTCTGTCTACTAATTCCCACACGTTATTTCGTGAGAACTCAGCAAGTTCCTCATGCATGGCATTCACCCAATCCGGATCTAGCAAAGCTTCCTCGACCTTTTTGGGTTCTTCACTAGAGATGTAGCAAGCTAACATGGCATTCCCTTGTCTTGTCAAGATAGGATCATTGACATTTCCTAGAACATCTTCAAGAGGATGAGCGTGCAACCATGTAGGTCTGACTGGTCTGTCAGCATTTCCTTCCCCTGCATGATCATCGTCTGGTACAATGTTCTCCGCGGCATATTCTGGATGCTCAGCATTTGGATTGATAGCATCATGATTGTCAGCAAGTGGAATTTCTGCTATTTGATTATCAGGAACAGGAGCCTCTTCAGCAGGTACTTCAGCAGCTGAAATCTCAGCAGCACCTCTGCCAAGATCTTCATCCGCAACGACATCTTCCTCATGTGGAGAAGATTGTGACACCTCCTCCTCTTCGTCATCAAGCACCTCCAGGATGTCTGATTCATCAAGAATATTTGTAGGTTTGGCCTCAGCATGATCACTAGCATCATTGGCCTTGTCGGCAGTCTGGTCTCCGGCTGAGTGCGCCGGGTTCGGATTGCAGTCATTCATAAACTTAGTCGGATCAATACGCATGTTTTCGAAAGAATTTAAAAATGTTTGATCATTGACATCATTAGTCTCAAGATTGCTATCCTCCTTTCTTTGATTGCTCTGCGCACTAAAGTAGACTCATCAAAAATAACATTGCATGTTATTTCCACAATGCCGGTAGTCTTATTTAATACCCTATAACCTTTATGAGTGGGGTGTCCATATCCAAGAAGTACACCCTCATCTGATTTAAGTGAGAAAGTATTAAGTTTTGACTTTCCGTTATTATGAATATGACATGTAGAACTGAATGCACGGAGATGAGTTATAGAGGGCTTACGACCGTTGTATACTTCGTAAGGAGTCTTGCTAAATCTGCTAGTGATAGCACTCCTATTCTGTGTATAATAGGCCGTCATCACTGCTTCGCCCCAATACTTAGCAGGTAACTTGGAATCTGCTAGCATCGAATGAACGGCTTCCTTCAGTGTTCGATTCCTTTTTTCTGCTAGACCATTCTGCTGAGGAGTCCTGGCAGTGGATCTTTCGTGTGCTATTCCAGCTTCAGCACAGAAATCCATCAGCGCTCCATTGCAGAACTCTGTTCCATTGTCAGAGCGAATTCTCTTCACAGTGACTTCTTTGCTATTCTGCTCCTTAAGTATTAGCTCTGGTAGGATGAGCTTCACTTCATCCTTGGTCTTTAACAGACGTACCCATGTATACCTGGAAAAATCATCAACCACCACAAGTGGATATAATAGTTTGCTTACAGTGGGTGGGTTGACGGGACCGAAGAGATCCATATAAAGTAGTTCTAGGATCCTTTGTGACGTGCTCTTCTCAGGATTGGTTTTGAACGAAGCTCTGGTCTGCTTTCCCTGTTGGCATGCTTTGCATATGCCTTCTTTGCGCAGTGTCTCATTTGGTAAACCTACAACAAGCTTGTTTTTGGCAAGATAATTAATAGTTTTGAAGTTTAAGTGATTAAACCTCTTATGCCATAACCATGTTGTCTCCTCTTTGTTTAAGGCTAGGAAGCAGGAGTGTTGTTGACCACTTTGCCAATCAACAATATATAGGCCACCCTTGCGGATGCCTCTGAGCTTCACTTCACCTGTAACAGCGTCAGCAATAGAACAACCAGTATTGACAAAGGATACGATGTACCCGTTCTCGCATAGTTGGCTTATGCTGAGTAAGTTATGTTTTAGGTTGGAGACGAGTGCTACATTGATGATCCTCAATCCATTCCGCTTAATGCACCCTCTTCCAATTACTTCCCCTTCACTGTTGTCTCCGAACTTGACCTTGGGACCGTTGTACAGTCTTCTTCTATCTGAGAATAGACCTTCGTTCCCTGTCATGTGTGCGGAGCAATCGCTATCCAGGACCCATTCGTTTGATATGCTCATTGTTTTATCACTTGGATCCTGTTCCTGCAAAATAATCAAGTCGATTTAGGTACCCATTAGCATCGGGTCCTGCAGGATTAGCGTGAAGCATAGTTCCTTTTGGAACCCACATCTTAGTGATTTTCAAGATTTTCTTCTTGATATCACTTTCGAACACTTTCTTGACCTTTGGTTTGGTATGTTTAACATTATTAAACCTAGGTGTTGTGTGATGAGCCTTCCTTGCCCCTTGAAATGTGAATGAGTTTGGCTCAGGCCTTACATAGATATTCCCCCTATGTAGCGTGTTATGCTGATATGTAGATCTTACAGCATTGTAAGGAGTATGATATGATGTCCTTGCGTTGGGAATAAAACGCTCAGCATTCCTTGATCTAGCTTAGTATGGTTTAGCATAAACTCTAGGATCCCTCTGCTGAGGTCCAGCGAATACATACTTGACATTCGTCCTTTGGTTCGTTTGCTGAGGCTTAGCAGGTCCATGCTTAGCCTTTGTCCTTGGATTCCTCTGCTGAGGTCCAGTGGACGTATGCTGAGCAGGTCCTGATTCAGGCCTCTGCTGTGAGCTAGCAGACAAATGTTTAGTAGTATCTGATGGAATCCTTTGCTGAGATCCAGCAGACGGCTTAGCACTAGGCTTAGCATTTGAAGATTCAACATAGATAACTCCTTTTCCTTTGTCAGCAACGATAGTTCCAGCAGAAACAAATATGATTGGTTTTCGCTTGGACGACTTAGCATAATTACTATTTGACTTCCTATCATAATTGCTCATGGCATTATCATATCCAAGTCCAGACTTATCACGATGATTTCGTTGCTGGTTAACAATGGCATTTAGAGTCGCCTTGTTGGATGTGTATGTGCAAATGCAATCTGCTTTAGGATTATTTTTCAAAGAAAGATTCTCTCTTTTTAATTCTTGAAAATTTTCTGAAAGTTGAGAGAAATCTGCTTTCAATTTTAAAAATTCCTCATTTTCTGACCTCAATCTTTCGACTTCCTCGGTCAAGGATTGGACAGTTAATTGTAGTGAGGCCTTTTCACCAACAATTGCATTTTTAATCTCATACATTTTAGAAAACTCAATTGAAAGCCTCGTTAAGTAATCTTCCTCGGAATCTAGGAATGAATCCTCCGATTCATCCATGATAGGAATGCGAAAAGAGGTTGTAGGTAATACCTCACTTTCTTCAGCTGCTAGAGCTGATTCATTAATCTCCTCAGCATCTATGTCCGCATCAGCAAACTGATCTTCAACAATGTTTGCCATCAACACGAACAAGGCTTCCTCATTATCTTCTTCTTCTGAGGAATAATAATACTCCTCATCGTTTTCCGGAATGTCAGCAGCTTCTGTCTTTGTCAGCAATGCCCTTGTGACTGCTTTAACAGCACGTCGCTCAAATCTTTGTTTCAGGCGCTCTCTTTCTTCTTTGCTGACTTTAGGACATTCATGCTTTAGATGTTCTGGAGAACCACATTCAAAGCACGTTCTGGGCTTTCGCTCTGCTGAGCGATTGGATGATGATGATTGATGAATTTCTTTGGCTTCTTTTTCAGCTTGAGCTTCATTCATCATCTTCTGCAGCTTTTTCATTTGCTCTTCCAGCTCACTGATCTTCAGATCAATGGGTTGGGAACCTGAGTTTGAACCACCTTCCTTCGTTGCTGGAGCAGACTTCTCTTGATTATAGAACGGCTTCTTCATCTTGTACTTGTTGAAGTCTTACTTAACGAAGTATGCTTGGTCCTCAGAGTTTGTAGTGGATGTCGATGAGGCTTGAACTACTGCAGCTTCATTCTTTTTTTGACTGTTGTATAATGAATTCATGAGTTTTAAGTTGAGCAAATACCTCAGATGTAGACATGTTGTTGAGGTCTTTCTCACTCAGGCTCGTCATCTTTGCAAACCAATCATCCCTTGGATGTAGTTTAGAGATGATCTTGTTGTTCATCTCCCCATCATCATACTTTTTACCTAGATTCTGTAGCTCTCCTACGATGGTATTGAATCGTTCCTCCATATCCTGTATGGATTCACCTGCAATCATAGAAAATGATTCATACTTATCCACGGCTACCTGTAGTTTATTACGCTTCATCTGGTCAGTTTCTTTGGAAGATTCGCAGACATAGTCCCACATCTCTTTGGCAGTCTCGAAGTCGAGAGCTTTATCAGCCATCAGTTTTGGTAGAGAGTCATAGATCAGCTTCTTTGCTACATGTTCTAATTGAGCTCTCTTTTTGTCTTCAGTAGTATATTCTTCATAAGGCTTTGGAACCATATTAGGTCTTGGTTCTGCTCCTTCAGCTGCAACTCCTACAAACGTGTTAGCTTTCATAATTTTTATTGGACCTACTTGAAGTACGTCTGCCATTTCAGGATGTATGCTTTGAAGATTTATAAGAGCCAACTTCTTCCATGATTTGAAGTTCTCCTTTGAATATTTCCCAAGAGAATGGTTCAACATCTTATCCACGCTTTGAAAGATTTCCTGAGCTGACTAGACAAAAACACAAATAGAGTAAAAGTGCAAGGAAAAGATAGATCAGGTCTTGAGCGACTCAGAAGCAGTCGGTTTTTCAACCTCCTGCTCTGATACCACTTGTTGGTCCTTAAATATCAGAGTCGTCGTGCTTAAACACGAAATGCAGCGGAATAATTAAACGTCACTTACACTTATATTTTCCTTTAAAGATTATTTAAACTCAGGAATAGATTAAATGTTTCTTCTCAGATATACGCTAGCAACTCTGTTGCTAGGTTTTAAATCAGTTTTGAACAGTTAACAATAAAACAGTAGATGAACACAATATTTTATAGTGGTTCGATCCAAATAGATCTACGTCCACTCCTTAGCCGAAACGCTAAGATTTCCACTAGAAAAGTATACGAAAGTACAAGGAATTGCAAAACACTTGTAGTAGGTGGCGAACTTTCGAACCGGCCACAACAAAGCTATCCTCCGATGATTCGTACTTTTCCAAACACAGCTACGGCCAAGTCAAGGGCGGAACCTTCGTGTAACTTGTCCTTCGCTGTTAGTGAGGTTTTTATAATTTCCCTCGAAATTGTTCAGGAATGCAGCTAGAAGCCCGTCGGAGTCAATCCTTTTTAGGAATGACTGTTGGATCTTCCTAGGATGGAAGTTATCCCAATGATTGAAGATTCTCAACCGAAGTTAAGGAATCTCTTAAAGAGAAGTGTCAGATATTCAATGAAAGACACTTCGTGGTTGTTGAGAGCTTTGAATACTTCTTTTATCACGAGCTCTCAACTGACTACTTTTTGCTTGTTCGCTTTTGTCAAAGGAATCTCACACTTGAATGTTTGTGAATGTCGGTTTTGATTAAAGCAGTAGTAGTAGTAGTAGTCGATTCTCACTTTTGGACCTGCCTTTTATAGATGGAGATTCAAATCTTGAATCTCCATATCCGTTAGACACAATGATTCCTTTGTTCGAGAGTGATTTGACTTGATCAGTCGCTTTTGGTGTTGATCTGTACTTTCTGAACTACTTCGAGAAAGTCTCGTCCTTTGTGTGTACTTTTGTCAGAACGGCAGTATAGCTTCAGCCTTTGACACTCTTGCTCTGCTAATGTTCATTAGCGATCTGCTATTGTCTATTTGGTTGCTGAAAGCTTTTGCTGACACTCGATCCTTTGACGTCTGTTCTGTTAGCATTTTTCAGGGTTTGTTGAATGTTAGCAAATGCTAAAGTCTTGTCATTCTGCTAGTGTATGAATTCCAACAGCATTCTTCGATGTCTGCTAGGAAACCTTCTAGCAAGCTAGTCTATTACAACTCAATATATGACCTATACAGGACTTTACAAGATATGCTAGACTATCTAGAATTCAGCATTTGATCGACCACTCTAGTAAGGTTTGATCCAAAAAACCTTTTACAAATAAATCCTGATGGAGATTTTAGGAATAATTTCCCAACACTTTTAGAAGTAGGGGACTTCCCGGTAGGACCTCGGGACATAGGTTTCAGATGTGTGCAACAACCATGTGATTGTTGATCATCATAATTAGCCTTCCTAGCCCTTGAAAGCGAAAAGTGATTGGGCTATGGCCTCAAGTAGGTGTTCCTCCTACTTGGTATGTTCCTCCTCTCATACTTAGTATGAGATTTGGGTATCTGGTTATAGACATAACCAAGTTGGTTTTTTGTCGTCGTTGCAATTATACCATCATGTTTTACCAGTTTCTTCGGCTAAACTGATTTATTCCCAGTTTTCTGTATCGCTAGTTTGGGGTTGTTGGTAGACCAACGCTTAGCCTTTCTAGAGTGAGCTGCCATGTTTTTTTCTATCCTTTTGTCATTCAACCTACTATGATCACTGTAATTTTCCTTTATAAAGCAAATTTTATTTTTTCTAGTGCCAGATGAAGGATTGTTTAAAACATTTTCAACAAAACCGAGACCCGCTTTATCTGATGGGTCTCTTTGAGCCATAAATAGCTCATCTAATTCTCTTGAGCTTTTTCTAAATGAGCATATGCATCGTTCCTGCTTAAGGTTTTTCTCTTCCAAAACATCACACTGCTTTCTAAGATAATCAAAATCATTCAAAAAGTTGAAGTGTTTTATGGGTTTTGTATACTGAAAGCATTTATTATAATGAGTATACAACGGTTTATTTCTCCTATCTGTTAACAATCTTACATGTATGTAACAATGGTATCCTCTTGTCTCACCGATAAGGACGATCATACGGCATGTTGTAGATTGCGGAAGACAGTATGATCACTTGACCTAGTGAGACATAAACCTGATCACAGCCGAGACAGCGTATGAGGATACGTCTGTCCGGATGGTTGCGGCATTGTCAGAATAAGTAATCTGTCTTGGTTACTTGACATGTTGGTACGCAAAGGTGGCGTATTGATGGACCGCAGTGAGATGTGTTCGACTGTCTGACATCAGCGAATACAAAATCTCGTTATATTGATTGAGTCCAAACCCTAACGAAGGTTCAGGGGTTTGCTCGAGTTGACTGTTGCTTTGACTTGCCACGGTGGAGAGCCTAAGTAACGTGCTCGTATATCCGCATCTTGGGTAACAAACAGTTCGTGTAGTACCGCCTGAGATTGGGTTTATGTAACCATATCCGAGTAATAGGATGGGGACATTCCCTGAGGAGCTCAATGACATTCATTGTGCCAAAGTCCTGCAGGCTGATTAAGTTCAGGCACGAGTGATAACGATTGAGTGGTACTACTCAGGAATAATAAGATATTAATTAATTGTAGTAAGAGCTTGTCAGAAGCTCCAATTAATTAATGGATGTCCGGTAACCTTAAATATGGGGATTCTCAATTAATGCAGCACGTTCTCATAACATGGTAATAAAGGGGTAGGTCAGTATTAATTCTGTGGTGAAAAAAAAATATATTAATTAATTAATTGTGCCCTGGGTTGTGGACATGGGAATTAATTAATTATAGACCCACTTTATTATTTGCATTAGGTCCCAGGACTGGCCCAATTAAATATGCTGAAAAAAGGCCCAGTAGCCCATTAGGGATAAAACCCTGGGTCTATAAATAGACCAGTCTGTCTGGAAACCCTAGCCAACCTTTGAACACATTCAAATCAGTGAAACCCTAGAGGCAGAGAGAGAGAGGGCGGCGCCTGTAGAGGGGAGAAGAAGAGTTTTTCTGCTCCGGCCTACAACACAGATCTGTGGAATCCTCACCACTAGCAGATCTGAAAAACATTGGGACACAGCCCTGAAGATCTAATTTGGAGAACATATTTCTTTCTTCTTCTCTTTTGTTTCGATTTTTTCTAAGAAATTAGACATCTAATTTCTATTTCCGCAAATTAAATCGAATCGCGTGGTTGAATTAAAGTTGGATATTCAAATGCAAAATATTGGATTAGACTCTACGGATTCACGGTAATCTCACAATCCACGATATGTATTTAATTCATAGGAGCATGCTAGGTTTTTGTGAATTTGGATTATATGCAATATACATAAATCGATCCAGTTCATTTGGGTTTTTGTGATTCGGTTAATTGGAAATCCCTACAATTGGTATCAGAGCGAGGTTTCTGATTTATGGCTCTACTGTATATAATTAAATTCAAATATGCATGCATGAATTTTATTGTATATTGTGGATGGTTTTTGTTCCTCGTGGCAACCCGTGTGATTCAGCCCGCGGTGGTTAATCCATGTAGGGCTAGTGTAGATTTGAAAATTTGTAATAGAATAGATTAATCTGTAAATTTTGTATTTTTCAAATTTGTAATCTGAACGGGTCGAGGACGAAGAACGAAGAGGAGCCGACGGCGGTGGGCGACGGCGCGAGTAGGAGTCACGGCAGCGGTTGCACGGCGCAGTCGCGCGGCGCACGGCGGCTGAGGGCCGCGAGCGCGCGGCTGGGCGCGTGCTGCGGCGGCGATCCAGCGGCAGCGGTGGCTCATGTTTTGGTGGTTTGTACAATCCTGTGTAAACCCTAGGGTTTGCATTACGGTTAAGGCAAATCATCAGATCACAAAGGCCTAAATCCCAAAAGATTTGGTGGTTGAAGATTTTGTAGCCCTAGAAGATTTGAAAAAGATTTGAATTTATCCAATTAAATTTAAATTCAATTTGTAATAGATAGGATTTATTTTTCCTATTTTTTTGTGGGGCCACGAGGAATTTTTGTTTGCCTTAATTTTCCTCGTATGATATGTGATTTATTATGTGCGCAATTAAGCATGAGTAGATAATAGGAAAAACATGATTTACTGATTTTATTATTTACAGCTTTCCAAGCATGCTTATGTGATTAATTTCTTGTTGGATTATATTTTGGGAATTTTCGGTCTTGTTTAATTACATGCAAAAAAATTGGAAAATATAATGACAAAGAAATTATGTGTGCCCATATAAGAAACCTTTTAAAAGAAAAATTCTAAGCAGATTTTTTAATTAAAATCAATAAACCTCCACAAAGCGGTCCTAGGTTGTAAGTGTATCTCTCGTTCTAGTCTACGTCTACGAGTGTAGCTTGCTAGTTCTTGGAGGTGCATGGGTACGGTTGTTGGGATTTCTAGACAAACAATTTAAATCATGTGAATTGTGGGAGGGTTTTGCGTAAACGTCTACGAGTGTAGCTTGCGTAGATCTCTTTTATAAGTATTCTAGGATTGATTTAAATTATAGATAACAAAAGCTTTAAGGGCTGTGCGGTATGGTTACATGCCATGCTAAACTGTCTCTTTTGGCCAGAGTTAAATTTGTGGTTAAAGGCTTAGAAGCATCTTAGAATATAATGCAAGAATTGCATCCCTGTTCTTGAGAGATGGCTTGGTCTAAGGTTTTCACTAATTATAAATTTCTAGTGTCATAAGGTTCCCGACATGGTAGTGAAATTAAATGAATTGGGGCTTAAAACCCGCATTTCTGGTTGAGGGTGACATCGTAAACGTCTACGAGTGTAGCTTGCGGTGGGAACTCTTGGGCAATTAGTGGAAAACATTTGTATTTGATTTATTAAAAGGTTTTCAATGCATTTGTTTTCGAAGTTCTACATGTATGTTCTTATTTAAGATTCTTTATTATTTCAGATATTTCTATGTCTACTGTCGATCATTTACTTGCTCTCAATCCTCTAACTGGTCCAAACTTCCCCGGATGGAGTTTTTGCATCAAACACATCCTTTACCTGAAAAATCAAGCATACGTTCTTTTCATGGATCCACTGTCGCATTCTCTTGATAAAATCTGTGAACTTGAGCTTCAATTTTACGAAAGATGGGAGGACGCTGATGAGTTCACCTTTTAGCTTATCACGGGTTCCCTATCTAGAAAATTAAGGCACAAGTATGAGTATCTTGAGAGGGCTGGAGAGATCTGGAAAGAACTCTCGACAGCTTATGGCAATGTGGAGCAGACTGTTAACTATAGTCTTGTGCACGATCTTGTGTGCAAGAAAATGGTTGAAGATAGTTCGGTGACAGAGCACATGATGTCTATGATTGATCTCATGAGACAGTTCACTGTGTGGGGTGGTAATATCAGTGCGCAAGGCGAAATTGATATCATCCTAAATTCTCTTCCGGAATCCTTTCATGACTTTAAGGTAGTTGCTGCTGCAAAGGGAGAGTATGCTCTGCATGAGCTACTTGAGGACCTTGTAGTGGAGCAATCTTCCGTGGGAAGCCCGTTCTGACTGCTTCGAGTACTGGTTCGACAACCTCTGAGGTTGGAGATGATGGTGCTGAAAGTAGGCTTAGGAAAGCAGGCTGTGAAAGTAAGTCAAAAAGGGTGAAGAGAGTCAAGGTCACTCCAAAGAAGAACAGGTGTGCTGGAAACAGAAAGGGGGATTGTCCGAAAGATAAGGGACAAGGTACGTCATTTGCATTTGTAACTGAAACATGTTTAGCATCGATTTCTACTCATTAGTGGGTAGTGGATACTGGAGCTACTGATCATGTTTGTTACATTTTGCAGGGATTCACACCAAGGAGGGTGCTGAAGAATGACGAGGTTACCATCTCAATGGGGAACGCAACACAAGTGAGTGCAGCTGCCATTGGAGATTTCACCTTGTACTTCGATGATTCTGTTTTAACTTTGAGAGATGTTTTGTACGTGCCGGATTTTTGGCAAAACCTCATTTCAGTTTCCAAACTTTATGTTGATGGATATTCAGTTATTTTTCATAGTGGTGTTTCTATCATTAGTAATAACGGTGTTATCTGTCGTGGGATGCTGAATAATTCTCTCAATGTTATTAACTGCAATCATAAGTCTTCCGCAAGTATTACATGTAAT
>JAPKLW010000329.1:2862-52222 GCA_026898455.1 Plectranthus barbatus
AGGAATTAAATTGGGAATTGATCGATTTATCCATACATGTAATACTTAATAGGTAGATATACCTGGAATCTATGCTTCTCATATTTGAATTTATCAAGTTATTTTCTTTTTTGTTTGAATTTTAAATTGCAAGTCTGTTTAATTTTCGAAATTCACCAAAACCAAATTTTGATTTCCCCCTAACTAGTATTTCAAGAAACTATGTTTTAGTTTTTAAGGTTTTTCGTTATTTGTTTCCCTTGGGATTCGATAATTTTATTTGCCGCTATATTATTAGCTTTGCTAAGTCGCTAGTAAAATAATTTAGCAATCACTCTTGAGGTTGCATTAAGTGTAGTAATAGGGTGAAAATGATTTTAGGCATGTTCTTTCATAGCCCATCTCCTATACACTAACCCTTAATCTCCACTCGTAGCCCATTCGAGCCTTGAATGAATCTTCTTTGATTACAATGGTTGATAAATGAGAGGATTTGATTTGTTGGAAAGTGTGCATTGTGGTATTTTGATATAAGTTTGTTGGGTACTAAAAGAAAAATTAAGTTCCATGTGATTAGTGATGTGGTTGTGGTATGCTTGGTTCTGGGTTTTCAATGATGTACTTTAAGTCACTTAGCCAAATGTATCCCACCTTTTAGGTAACCCACGTTACAACCAAAATAAAGACCTATTTGATTCCTTGAAAAGCTATACTAACGAGCAATGGAGAGATGAGAAACTTGTCAAACTTATGGTGAGGTGAGCTATAACCTTGAGTGAGGGAAACACAAACTCGTAAACCTTTGAGCGATGAGTGCAAACACTGCCCTGTGAGATTCCTCCTCAATGATTTGACAATTTGGATTATGTTTGGATTGCGTGATTTACATGGATGAGTGATACTTGGAGAGTAAAGAAGCTTCTGAGGCATTGCACACTTGTATCTGCATGAGATTTGACTTCTTATCTGTAATTTGATTGAGGACGATCAATGATTTAAGTCTGGGGGAGTTGATAAGTTTGTATTTTAACCAACTTATCAATGAGTTCTTTGACTATTTTGGTTGTTTGTAGAGTATTTTACGTATTTTATCATGCATGAAATGGCTTTGGTGCTTGTAATGTTCGTGGTGATTTACTATACAGGTTTTTGGGTTGAATGTAGTGAATATTCAAAAGATGTTCGAGTTCCAAGTCTACATCGATTGACACAGACTTGTGTCGTTCGACGTAGCACGTCTTGAGGAAGCGATCGACGCAGGCTCGACACAGACCCGCAGAAGCCAGTCCACGTTGATTGACGCACACTCCTTCAAGTACGTCGATCGATGCATGTTCTGCATCGATGACGCGAATCCGTAACCTCCAAGATTTGATCATGTTTGAAGATTTAGATAGATCTAATCTTATATACTTTATGATACATCTATCACCACTATATAAAGCGATGTAAATTTCAATTTTAGAGACATGGCATATTTTAGAATTCAGTTTTGGAGATTTCAAGCAACAATTGTGTTTTAATTTTGAAGACAGATATTTGTAGGTCTACTGTGGAAATCACGCATCACTTTCTACATCTAGTTTATGATTATGCAGTTTAGGTTTTATCTATCCTTGATGATTTTTACTATGAATATGTGTAACTAAACTGTTTTTAGATTCTAGTGTTTCGAACTATTGACTATGCATGTTTGATGAATTAAATCAATTTTCCTTTCCCATCGTAGTTTATGAATTATGTGCTTATTTGTAATCTTGAGTTACTGGCCACATCTTAGGGTTAATTAGTTGAAAATTAGACACTAAAAAGTAATAATTTTCAATGGAAAGAGTTTTCATAATATAAACTAATTTCTTGGCTGAAAAGAGGGAAATAGGTTATAGGAATAGATCCGTAGGGTTTTGGAGTTAACTAAATTATTCTCAAGACTGAAAAGATAAGACATATTTGGTTAATCTACTTTGTTAATTGTTTAAACAAGAGATTCATAATACTTTTATGATGTTTCACTGTGATTGGAATTAAATTGGAAATTGATCGATTTATCATTGCATGTAATACTTGATAGGTAGAAATCCCTGGGATATGTTCTTCTCATATCTGAATTCGCAAAGCTTTTCTATTTTTTGTTTCAATTTAATTGCGAGTTATTTCAATTTTCGAAATCTACCAAAACCCAAAATTTGAGTTTTCCTAACCTGTATTTCAAGAAACTACGTTTTAATACATAAGATTTTTGTTATTTCATTCCTTTGGGATTCAATAATTTTATTTCACCTTTATATTATTAGCATTAGCTAAATTGCTAGTTAAAATAATTAGCGATTAGGGCACTATACACAAATCGTTATTCGTTCTCTCGGTACTAAGCCCTAGATTCTGAACATAGTCTTTCGATACGAATGAATGAGATGTGCTAGTATCGAAAAGCAAAATAATGGGCGACAGATTGATCAATCCTATACTCGTCAGGTTTCCCTAATCTTCATTCTCTTTTGGTTGTTCCAGAGCGTAGGCTCTTCCTTGTCGTGTTGGCTGTTGAGCAGGCTGTGGTTGTCACTGTTGCGGCTGTTGTTGCTGTTGGGGCACTTGCTGGATCAACTTTGCTTGAATGGCGCGATTGTGGCAATTTCTAGGCTGTCGTCGGTCTTGTAGTGTGCACAGTTGAGAGTTGCCTTAGTGCGGGTTTCAAAAATCTTGTTAATTGTTGCCTTGGCAGCACTGTGATGAATAGTGTCCTATCCTTCCGTAATTGTAGCAGTTTGCACGAAATGCAGTGCATTCTCCTTGAAATAGTCCTAAGTAAGGGCCTCTTCTTGTTCGGAGGTAAGCGTCTTCTGATGGATGTCCCACCCATATTCATCTCCATCGATTAGCTGAAAAAGATGCACTGGACCTTTTCCCCGTCGGAGCAATCGAGTATTATGAAAATACTTTCCATGGACTTGATCCAAGTCTCAGCCTTAGGCGGATCATCGAGTCCATCCAGTTGAATTCATGATAGGGTCCTTTGCCTTGATCCGGTTGCGGTCCTTCTGGATTTGTATGAGGTTTGCCTCTTCCACAGCCTCTTCCTCGACCTCGGCCTCTAGCAGAGGCTTCTCTAGGTGGCATTCGACATAATAAATAATCATTAAAGGGGTATTCGTAACCCGAGGTACGAAAAATGCATGAAAATAATCCTTTTTAGGATCGTATACAGTACAACAATTCATGCTACGCTGATAAGGTTGGTTGTCCCACAATTTAAGGTTAATAACTTCCAAGGGACGGTCTTCCCTTCAATACTTGGCAACGACCAAGATTATACTAATTGCCACAATAATAGGGATAAAATCAAATCCCAACGCAAGAAATGTAACACTGATAGATAAATCTGAATGCTTGGAAAATGGGCTGATAGCTTTTGTATTGAAAATTTGGGGTTGCCTGATTGGAAAATTGGCATTGCCTGCTACCAAAGTTTACAATTTCATGTCCCGAAGGAGGCATCCTGGCTATTCAGCTTCCTGACAGCAACATGGATATATCGACCGAGATGAAGCATGTCGACGAAAATCGAGGTGTCGATCGATATGAATATTTTATTCAAAATATTTTTTGTGTCGACCGAAATGGAGGATGTCGATCGACATATATGATGTCGACTGATACAGATTTATGTCAATCGAAACAAGTGATCGACGCACGAGAATTTGAATGAGGGGTCCATGTCGACTAACATGGGGTATGTCGACCGACATGGTGAATGGCGGTCGTAACTATAGCAATTATAATGGTCCTAAGGTAGCAAAATCTTAGTAAACCCAGGTGAAATTCTGCTACCCTCCTTCCTTGTTTTCTTTCTTATTTTTTATTCTGATTATGTTTAGATGGGGAACATTAAAATCCTGAAAGGACTTTGTTTAGCTGCTTCTCCAATGATGTGTTTAATGCGTAGCAATATGGTGAGAATAGGCTAAAAGCTCTTGTAGCTTAAAAGGAATCTAGCAACAATCCATGTCCTCACAAGTTTAAAGTCAAGTTATATATTCGTGAATATGTAAAGGATATAAGAGAGCTTTAATTGTTGGGATATTGTTTACTTCGCTCTCATTTATCTTTATCTATAACCTATTCCTATAAATACTATTAAGTGTGCCTATGGATTATGGAAGATTACATTTATCTTTGGTATCTGGTGTTTTATCTAGATGTATATGCATATTGTTACTCAATAACTGGGAAATTTGTTAGCTGCAAATTATATCTATATGATTGACTGAGTTTTGGTACCAATACCTTATCAAATTCTTTATCTACATTGCAGCTGGAGAAGCAAGTTGTTCTCCCTCGTGTTCATGCTTCAGCCTTTAACTTAACTGTTGTTGCAATATATGTGATCTTAGTGATTTTTGTAGCCTAACTATCATGTGCATATAAAAATACCTTGTAGAATGTTTCAATGATATATATGACGATGTTGATTTTGAGAGGGAATGCTCTCTTATGTTTCAATGATATGATGATGTTGATTTTGAATATTGTCATTTTGTATTCAACTACTCAATAATTATTAAAAATCTACACAATAATTACAATAATTACGACAGATTAAAGAGTCGTCTTTTCTTCGAAAAGACAACACAACAATATCTTAAAACCATTATTTTTTTTTGTAGAAGAGAGAACGAGTTTATATCATTGTCTTTTCTCCCAAAGACAACGGAGACAAAAATACGTCTTAGGAACTGTTATCTTTTAGGAGAAAAGAACAGTTTTAAAATCATTGTCTTTCAGCGCCTTTTACAATAATACCCTACTTCTAAATACCCTACGATAATACTTTTTAATCGTTGTCGTTTAACTTTTTTCTTGTAGTGTCTTCTTGTTATCTTGAATTTCCAAACCTGGTGGGAGAAAGATCTTACCAAATAGGTTGGACACTGTGATCATGGAATGAGGCCTGCTTGATCACTTCATTAAAACAAATAGTGAATGGAATTGAAAAATTGCGCATTTATGGTTAAATTGTTTTGGAATACATTAGCTTATTTTAAAGTAAAACCTCATGTGTTACTATATAATTAATTATGGTATTGTCAATCTTATATACATGTACGTATCTTAATAATATGTTCACTGAGTAAAATGTACTCAACCCTGCATGTATTTATAAATATGTAGGTTGATCTATCTCGTATAGAGATACCTAAGAGTACATATCTTCATACATGTATTCTAACTACACTATATCTAATGAGCTATTTTGAGATTCATTCCCGATTGTTATCGTTCATGAATCCAGATTACCATGCTAGGTTATCCAAGCAGCCAGTGTTGGACATATGTATTATAATATTTTTATTCGATTACATCACCAAAATTTATTTCAATTCCATGCATACAACAAAAGTATGAAACACAAATATCATATCAAGTCTACTTCAACGATAGACCGGATATTCTCTCTCTTCTTCCAAAATCAGCAACGTAGATTAGTTCCCGGATCAACTCCAAATTGACTACAATAACTTGTATAGAAGTTAACTCTGGAGGTCACCTTCTCCGGCTCCCGTCCGCACTCAAGCTCGCCGTTGATGGCCTTGATCGTGGCTCCGAAGCCCTCGCCAGTGACAATAGCATCGTGACAAGTTTCCATCCAATACCACAAGGAAGCCTTGAAAGATAAAACCACATCCTTCGCCACCACCTCGGGGTTGTTTAGTCCGTCGAACTCTAGTTTTTGGCCGGCAGCGCCGTAGTTGTAGTTCCATGTTAGCTGCAGCGGTCCTCGGCCGTAGTAGAACTTCCCGGCGGAGCACGGCCATTGTGGATAGTCTGTGTCGCAATAAGCATTTGATTTGTCTCTCTCTTCTATATAGCATAGACCTGTACTTTTTAGAACTATGTGATTAATTATTCAAAAAATCAAATTAAGCCCAAAATCGTTTTAGCAAAGGCCAATTGAAATTATATGGTTTTGAACATACTATATTATCTAAAGGCTTCCATTGCATAACTAGTAAATCAATTATCATAAACAATAATATATAGTAGAAATTATCAAATGTCTATCGTGAATTAATATATTTTAACTAATATAACAATATAATATTAGTGGTAAGCTCATTTCAAATTATTATCAATTTTTCTAGTTTATTATCACATCAGCTCATTAATGTATTAACATGTACTCACAGTTAGATATTATAACATTTTTGATATACGTAGACAACAAACAAAATATATGTAATAATTATATTTAAAATTAGAGTATACTATTTAATTATTAAATATTCATTCTACACTAGTAAATAAATTATTATAATATTATACATCAGTGTCATGATGATATCGAATTATACAAAATACTACTCATAAATATAAAATAATCAGTTATTATTTTAGCATCTACTAATCAACTTGGGATATTTGACACACTTTATAGGGGAAAACTATTTCTATCATAAACTGTGGATGGCAACTATTGAGAATAGAGATACATATATTATAATTTATAGTTGACTATAATATTATATTATAATTAGAATCCATTTATTCTTATAATTTTAACTTATAGAGTATATCTATAACTATTATAAGTTGGTACATATTATTTTAACCATTCAGTACGAGATAATTTAACAACTTATATTGAATTATAAGTTGTTAAATTATCTACTATAATTATCTATTATAACTTATTAACACATAATTATAAATTGTTAAATTATCTACTATAATTGCAATATTAACACATGATGGAATATAATTATCTACTATAACTTATTGAAACTCCCACTAGATTAACTTACTCCCAGTTTCATGCGTGACATGCGCGAAGAACGCCGCAATCTCCCGCCGGCCATCGTCGGCCGTGCCGGCAGTCCCGAACCCCGGGAACGACCGGAGGGCATCGAGAAAAGCAGAACGGGTGTAGAATCCCCTGTCGGGGCAATCCGGCCCAGCCCCGTTAGCTATCCCATTGAAGAAAGCATCGGTCACAATATCCTCCACTCTAATTCCATTAGTTATGCATGGCCCGGACTGGCAGCCCGGCCCGCAGTAGGTAGTGTTGGTGCCGCAGTAGCCGTACTCGCTGCAGCACTCGTTGGCCGCGCAGCCGCAGTTCTGGGCGGAGGCCCAGTTTCCGGCGGCCAGAAGTAGGGCGAAGAGGGTGTATATAGTGATGAAGTGTTTCATTTTTGGAGGAAAGTTGAAAATGTATTGCGTTGATTTGAAGGCAGAAAATATTTGATGAGTATTTATAGAGTGCGAAGTGGTGAATTGATTGGAACATTTTGTGGAAGACATTTCTATAAATTTTGGTTAGTTTAATGTAGACATCAACGAATTGATTGGACATGTTTTTACGTGGCGAATTCTCATTGATTTTCAGATATTCTTATTTGGAAAACCAGTAATACCTCTGTTCCGGTCTATTGGGCACCTTTGACCGGACACTGGAATTAAGACTTATGAGTGGTACTGCAATTAATATTTTATTGATAAGTGTGAAAAAATTGCTATTTTAGAAAAGTGGCCCAATAGATTGAGACGGACGAAAATAGAAAGAGTGTCTAATAGACGGGGACGGTGAGAGTATTTTTTTAGTGTGAGAATTGGAAGGGTGTATGGAAAAAACGTGGAGAATCAAAATTGCTAACTTGTTCCATACTCTTATACTCACATATTATGTACATCATCTATTATACTCCCTTCGTCCTGAGTTATTAGTCTCATATTCCTTTTTCGTCCGTCCCAACTTATTAGTCTCATTTCTTAAAATGGAAAAAAATCTCCTCACACCAATAAAATATTAATTCCACTACACTCACAAACATTGGTAACTGTGCCAAAAGCAAATGGGACTAATAACTCGGGACGGAGAGAGTATTATTTAATCCATTACAACTTTTAAATATTTTTTAATTATATTTCTAAGTACTTTCAATGAATTTTTACAATTTTAAATAAAATTGATCCTATCAATCCCTTCATCTCAGTTTATTAGGTCTTTTTTTTGGGCACGGAAATTAAAAGTTGTGAGTGTAAAATGAGTTTGTGAAATGAATATTTTATTGTTGAGTGTGAAAAGATTGTTATTTTTAAAAAGAGGTCAATTTAGTTGGGACGCTCGATTTGGTAAAAAGGTCTATTCTGCTAGAACGGAGGAAGTAATATCTTATAGTGTCGAATAGGTATAAGGGTGAGTTTAGCCTTCAACTATTTTCAATATGATTATATTATATTATATAAATAATAATGGAATTCTATATACGCATTTTCAATAAATAATACAAAAAAAAAAGTTTTCAAGAATTTTTAAATCGATGAAAATTGAGCCGGATTCAACCCATACCGAATAGCTTGTAGCCCGATATGATTATTCCGAAATTCGGTGGATCAGCCCGATTGATATCCCTAATTACATACATAACATACTAAATTTACATCCGCGCTACAAAAATTAAATATGTGTTGTAGTATTTTACAATATTAAGTTTGATTTGAAAATCATCTCATAAAAGATATTATATTTATATTATTTAAAATAGTTAATAAAATAAATTAGTGAGATTAATTTTTTTTAAAAAGTGACAAATACAATTCGTTATATCTTTTTATTATTTAGTATATATTTATGTTATAATAAAAGAAAAAATAAATAATATAAAATATAAATAAAAATTGATATAATATTTGTATATATATGGAACCATTTTCTTTTTCATTCTATTTTAATATAAGAATAGATAGTTGAAATTTCAACATCAGAGGTTAAAACGAACACGCCATTGTAGACCGAATCTACAAATCATGAAATTCGACGAAGTTTTTATTCTTCTTCATTTCTTGACCGTTTTGTACGACGCCGTTGCGTACACTTTCTGGACTCGTTAAATTCATTGAATTTCATAACTAAAAAATGCTGCCAAATTCCTTGGCAGACGTTGACTAGGTCTTATACTCCAGAAATGAACGGAGGCGATGTTCGATTTTGAATTTTCGATCAATATAATACTCCCTTCATCTCAATGTAAAATTAAATTAGATCAAGTAAATGGGAGAGAAGGAGTAATTTAGTTTAATATTAAGGTTTTGTATTGAGTGTTTTGAGGGATTCCGAATAGACAGAAATGAATGTTTCATCTAAACAAATCAATGAATGTGTGCAATTGTAATTACAGATGTCAATAATTCAGGTGAGCAAGAAATCTTTACAGATGTCGATAATTACATGTATCATTCTGTACAATTTTATCGGATTCTGGATAATTTAATAGTTTATGTATATTTTGATTAAATTATTTTTTTGGATTGGAAATTTTTATCTTTGGATCCATTGACAGAAAAGTTTTAATTTTAATCTGAGCTAATATTTTTTTCTTTCCGGGTAAGCTTCTCGGTTGAGCAGTTTTAAATAGAGGTGACCGAGAAAAAAGAAAAACACCGAATTGAACCGAACCGAAATAGTTTCGATTATTTTGTTCTGTAGTTTCGATTTTCGATTCGGTTCATTTTTTTAATATTTTTATTTTTGTTCCGCCATTATTTTTTTACCGAAATTATTGAAAAATCGAATATATATATATACATATATAATTAATAAATATATATACATATATTTATAAATATAAAAACATTATATTTATATATATATATAATTTAAATTATACATATATTAATATAGAAATATATTTTTAATATATATTATATATATTAAGGGTAGTGATTAGGTGATAATAGAATTTCCCGTGCTAAATGCGAAAAAATCTGAGCCATTAAATATTGCAATCGACGGCTCAGATTAAACAAATCCCGTCCAATTTTCGGTGCATTTTTTGCACATATTCAATGCATAAAAGGGTAAAAATGTGAAAATATATATTCAAAAATTTCATTTCGTGCAGTTCATAAAACATAATATGCATACATTCGATGTAAAAAATGCAATATTTTAGCCATAAAACTGCAGCATATAATCAATGCAAAAAATGCACTCAATATGAATACAAAAATGCATCTTATTCAAGTAAAGAATGCATCATTTGATGGAAAAAAATGTAGATATTTGGGAACATTTTTTATGCGTAATTGATGCATTTTTATCCTGGATATAAATATAATGAAGAACATATACCAGCTGAATATAAAATCTTATTTTCGTGCAAATCTTCTAAATTTAACATATTCAATATGGATATCATATGAATCATCGTAAAAATATGTTTAATTTGATATATGATTCGTAAAAATAGATTTGAATCGAGAAAGATATAATCATTTGATTATGATGGGAGGAAAGAGAAAATTAGGAGAGAGAATGTTTAGATTTAAAGATAGAGAAGACGGTTATTCAAACTTAAAGGCTAAATTACTAAGATATCCTAATTACCTTATTTAATCAATAAATCTTGAATTATCACAACCATTGGATCAACAAAATAAAGGATCCAGATTCTTTCTTATTTACCATGGGAAAAGCTATTATTATATAATCATTGTTGGGCCCAAAAATGGTTGGGCTAGAAAAGTCAGGCCCATCAAGAATGGAAACGGCCCAAGAAAACTCACTTAAACGGGCTCAACGGCCTCGGGACGATGATCTCAACCAAGCCCAAGACCCAGCATGCGGAGTACAAGCTCCATCTTCCAGTCAAGGCTGTGATCTCCTCCTAACCCAGGAAGAGGAGCTCTATGATCAAGCAAGAAGGTCCTCCCTTCGTGCACGACCCAAGCAGGAGACACCAAATTCGGGAGCGCGCTGAAATTGGAAGGAAGTTCGGAGATTATAGGGTGAAGCCTCCTCCTGAATAATCGAAACTACCCCCAGAGATCTCGCGTGGCTGGCGATACTATTCAGTATGGAGCTCAAAAACCCTAACTAACCGATTCTGCAAAGCTCAAACGGTCGACACCAATGGCTCCCCCTAAAAGTCAGAACGGTCCTCGAAAATTGCTAGGGTTGTAACCACCCCCCTTAGTCTATAAAAGGGGCGTGGGAAGTTCATTTTGACACACGTTTTTCCTAGGGATAGAGGCACTAACACACTAAAGCACAAAGAGTTTAATTTATTTTAAAAAAGCTTCATTCACGGCTCGTATTTTGTATTTTTTCGGTTATACCTTGATTCGATTTATAACTAGTTCCAAGGGACCAAATATAATCACAAATCAAACCTCAACAATTTGGCACCCACCGTGGGGCCTTTCGAACGTAACTGTGTTTTTTTGCAGGGTATGTCCGACGAGCACGCTACGGATATACATCTCGGCGTGGAAAGCCCTCGAGAGCGAGGCTCGGAGCCACGATCAAACGCGCTCTAGAACCTCCTACTGGGAATGGAGCAGAACCGCACAACACAACTGGCGTTGAGTTTTCCACCGCAGCCTCCATCGACTATGGACGATCCACTCGTAGCACAACTCATGAACCAAGTTTGTGATGCACAACTCATGAACCAAGTTCGTGATGCACAACAAGAAATCGCCAGGATCAACCTCCAAATGGAACAAAAGACGCGAGCGCACCGCGAGACGCTCAAAGAGAACCAGCGCCTTCAGGCGGCAAGGCCCGCTACCAACCCTCAACCATGGGTCATAGCTCCTGAGAGCTCCACACGTCGCCTGCCAGTGACTCCGCGGAACCTGAACGTGGAGTTTGGGCACAACGCCAGTGGGCGCGGTCAACACGTCCCTCCCAACACCGCAGGAGTGTTGGGATTGTATACTGAAAGCATATATGATTAAGTTTTTTGTACACTGGTCTTCATATATGTGTTGCCACAACAATGCTCGCTGTTTGATGAAACAAACATACAACGAACCATAATATCCTATTATCTCGCCTATAGGGATGATCATATGGTGTGTAGGAGATCACAGAGGATCATATAAATCGTTTGACCTAGCGAGATATAAATAGTATCACAGCTGAGACAGTCCCTGGATAGGCTGTCGGTCTAAGCTGCGGCGCATTGGTTCATAAGTGGGCTTATCCTAGCTACTTGATGTGTCGGTACATGGTTATGTATTGATGGGATCAACAGTGGGATGTGCCATTCTCATTGACATATGAATGAGCCAGATCCCTAACATACTTCCTATGATCCTAAACCTAACTGAAGGATAAGGGGCACACACAGATTGACCATACTTTGATTTACCATGGTGCTGAGTCTCTTATACCCGTATTTTGGGTGTTGGAAATTTGTGTGTGGCCTGCTTAGGCTGGACGTTTAGGTAAGCATATCCGTTTCAGGATGGTGACATTCCCTGAGGAGCTCACAAGGTTCATTATACTAAACCCTGCAGGTTCAATTATTTAATTCAGACGTAAGTGAAAAGGAGTGAGTGGTATTACTCAGGAAATAAGAGATTAATTAATTGTAGCTGATTGTCATAAGCCAAATTAATTAATGAATGTCTAAAACCTTAAATATGTGGATCATGTTAGTTTGGTGCAACCCGTTCCTAATAACGTGGTAATAAAGGGACGAGTCAGCATTGTTACCGTGGTGAAGGTTAAAACAATGTTTTATTAATTAATTTTATTCTGGGTTGAACAAGGAAGGATTAATTAATAAAGAGGGCCCACTTTATTATTTGAATTTGGTCCCTGATCTGGCCCATGAACTTCTCAAGCCCATTAGGGTTAGGGTTTCTCAAAACCCTAAAACTATATATAGGCCTTCTCTCTATCAGATCATTAAGTGGTTTTTCAGTATATTGAAAATAGAGGGAGAGATGGCGGCGGCTGATCTGTGGGAGGAACTGATCGATTCCTCCAGATCTCGGATCCAACTTGGTAGATAATCCTCACCAGATTTCGAAGGAGCAAGGGAACAGATCAGAAGATCAGATCTGTAGGAACAACTATCCATCGCCGGCGTTCAGATCCAGATCTACTTCATCGTTTTATTCTTCGATCTAGATCTGTAGATCAAACGGTGAAGATCAGGTATTCCTAAATTCCATCCTCTGCAATAAATTTTGTAGGTGCATGCATAGGATCGCATGGTTTGTTTAATTGAAATTTATTCCTCGTACCCTAAGAACGATCCTTGGTAAGAATTTAATTATTGTCCATCGTAGACTCAAACCCTACAAGGAGAACTCAGGACTGGGGCTAGGGAGGCGACCACCCCTGTGTCTGATCCAGCAATGAGCGCGATCAAAAGTTGCCTGAACCACTTTGAGTCCCTCCTGGCTCGCATTCCCGGCATGCCTCTGCCGGAGAGAAACATTGCGAGGGAGAGCTACGCGAACTCGCCGTTTGCTCCTAGCATCGCTAATGTCGAAATCTTCGCGAGATTTGTCCCGTCGAACTTCGTTACATATGATGGTACTACGAACCCAAAGAACCACATCGTAATTTACAAGCAAAAGATGTTCGCAGCGTCGATCCTGGGAGAGGAGCGTGCATGTGCAAGAACTCGGGTCCAGCCTAACAAGACCCGCACTAGAGTGGTCTGTAAGCCTGTCGCGGGGGTTTATCTCCACCTTCACTGAACTCCATCAGTTGTTCTGGAGGCAATACGCAATCAGCATGAAGCTGGAGAAACACCCCGACGAGCTTTATGCTATCATTAAGAAGCCACGGGAGCCTCTACAATCGTATGTGGCCCGTTTCAACAAGGAGCTGGTCGACATTCCCAACTGCCCCCAGACCACCGCGATTGGGGCTTTCCGGAAGGGGTTGGATATAGATTCTGACCTCTAAAAGAAGCTTACCTTATATCAATGCCAGACCTTTGATGACGCGCTCAACAAGGCTGGGACTCGCATCAAATGGGAGGAAGATGAACTATACCGAATCTTGCATAGAAGCGCCTTACGTACCCCTGGGTAGACAACAAGAGACGAGAAGTCCTATATTCCCATGATAAAAAAGATGCTAGACCACACCCGTATGCTCGGGCACCAAGGAGCACTGCCCCTTACGTACCTGACTACACCCTAAGCATTGCGTCTGCCGACCTCATGAACAATGTGCTAAAGCAGATGTCTGGGGCTGTGAGATGGCCACTTCGAAAGGCGACGGATCTCATTTTTCGAGATGCCAAGAAAGTCTGCGAGTTTCATAATGACCACGGTCATCGCACGGAGGAGTGTCAAGCACTCCGAATCGAAGTAATAGAACTCCTCAAGAAAGGCCTCCTGATGAAATACCTATCCCCGAAAGGCAAAAAGACGTGGATCGATGGAAAGATAAATCCCAGGACGAAGCCCGATGATAACAAGATTCCAACCTCCCCCACCATAAAGAAGACCGTACATTTCATCAACGGGGGATCATAGGTGAGCGGCATCAATCATAGCTCCGCCAAGAGAGCCTGCCGAGCTGCCAGGAATGCGGACAGAGTTCCCTGCAAAAATCCAGCATGAAATCATCGAGTTCACCAGCGAGGAGTCACCTGGGATCCATCACCCGCATCACGATGTCTTGGTCATCTCCTTGCCCATCTTCAATTGTCGCGTACGCAAAATCCAAGTGGACAATGGGAGCTCCACGAACGTACTATTCTACCAAGCAATCAAACAAATGGGCATTCTCGAGTCTAGATTGGTAGGCAACATAACCCAACTAATTGAGTTCAGCGGTGAAAAAAGGAACACATTGGGAGACGTACACCTGCCTGTATACTGCGGGGGTGAGAATTTGGATCTGACTTTTCAGGTCGTTGACGACCCTTCTGCTTACAACACCATCCTCGGACGACCATTGTTGCACAGCTCCAGGCTATCCCGTCTACCTACCACCAGGTGGTGAAGTTCCCCCAAGATGGGGAATACACACGATCCATGGAGAGCAGACAGCCTCTCGCGAGTGCTATTACACTAGTCTTAGAGCAGTGAATAGCATCGAGGAAGCTGTTAAGACCACGCCACCCGAAGAGTTGGAGGAAGTACCTCTTGACGAGCATGATCCGACAAGAACAACTTTCGTAGGTACCGAACTCACTCCAGAATTATGAACGGAACTCCTGCAATTCTTGCGATCCAAGTTGCATGTCTTCGCCTGGTCACATAAGGACATGATCGGGATTGACCCTAAAGTAATGACTCACCGACTATAGGTCGACCCCCAATGAAAACCAATCCAACAAAGACGCCGGAGGTTCGCTCCCGAAAAAAATCAGGCCATAAACGAGAAAATCAACAAACTTTTGAGCATTGGGTCAGTACGAGAGGTTAAGTACCCCACGTGGATAGCCAAGGTCGTGGTGGTAAAGAAGAAAAATGGTAAGAATCGGGTGTGCATCGACTTCACCGATCTTAACAAAGCTTGCCCTAAGGATCCATACCCTTTTCCCCACATTGACAGCATTGTGAACACAACCGCGGGGCACGAGCTCCTGAGTTTCATAGACGCCTTCTCCGGATACAACCAAATTCAAATGCATCCGGAGGACCAAGAGAAGACGGCTTTCATGACCAACAAAAGGATTTATTGCTATAAGGTAAAGCCCTTTGGCCTGAAGAATACCGGTTTGACGTACCAAAGGCTCGTCAACAAGATGTTCGAGCACCTCATAGGGAAGACCATGGAAGTATGTATCGACGACATGCTAGTCAAGTCCCTTCAAGGTAAACATCACGTCGAACACCTCCGCGAGGCCTTCCGAACCCTTGAGAAGTTCAACATGAAATAGAACCCCACCAAATGCGCGTTTCGGGTAGCTTCCGGCAAATTCCTCGGTTATTTAGTTACGAAGAGAGGGATCGAGGCAGATCCAACCCAAATCAAGGTACTACATCACCTCTCGCATCCCCAGAACCCGAAGGAAGTTCAGAAGCATACCGGTAGGCTTGCGGCCTTGAGCAGGTTCGTGGCCAAATACTCCGAGAAAACACAGTCGTTCTTCCAGACCCTGAAGAAGGGAAAGAAATTCAAATGGACTTATGAATGCGCCAAGGCCTTGGAGGAGTTAAAGCACTACCTGACCAGCCCCCCGGTCCTGTCCAAGCCAGAGATCGGAGAGGCACTTCTGCTCTACCTCTCGATCTCTGAGAAGGCCGTGGGATTAGTTCTTGTTCAGGAAGAGGGGACAAAACAACACCCCGCCCACTATGCTAGCAAGGCCCTCCTTGATCCCAAAACCCGGTATACCGCCTTGGAGAAGCTAGCACTCTCGTTGGTTAACTCTGCCCGGAAGCTCAAACCTTACTTTGAGTCACATCCCATCAAGGTGGTGACCGCCTACCCCCTTCGTATGGTATTCTCAAAACCGATTACTCAAATGGGCCATGGAATTAGGGGGATACGGCATCGAGTACGAGCCAAGAACGGCGATCAAATCACAAGTACTCGCAGACTTCGTGGCGGAGTTCACTAATGATCCCCAGACTCGGGCAGAAATGGAAGTGGCCCACCTAGACCAAGAATTTCGATCTGAAGAATCTTAGATCTTGTACGTAAATGGGGCCGGTAACATCCACGACAGCGGTGCAGGGCTGGTCCTCACCAGCCCATGGGGGGAAACTTTTCAAAGGGCCATACGATTAACCTTCGACGCAACCAACAACAAAGCCGAGCACGAAGCCCTCCTTAGAGGAACCCTCCTTGCCAAGGAGCTTGGGGCTAGGAGGTTGGAAGTCCTTAGCGACTCTCAACTGGTGGTTAACCAAACCAACAGGGAGTACCAAGTCAAGGAGCCGCGACTACTGTGTTATCATGAAGAAGTTAAAACTCTTAGGGAAACCTTTGAGACTTACCATGTCAAGTACATAGCATGGGAAGAGAACCGCGTGGCCGACACCTTAGCCAGCTTAGCCACCGCGCTTGCCACCCCTATCAAAAACCAATCCCCATCACTTGGGTCGAACAGGCAATCGCCACCAGCCGGGCAGAAGCAGCGCCCGTAAGCGCAAACCCTGAATCTTTGTGGATGACCCCAGTGATAGCGTTCCTACAGAACAGAACCAAGCAAGCCAACAGAAATGAAGCCGTAAGACTGGAACAACAAGCCGCCCGATACTCTATACCCTCGAAGGACCCCTGTAGGGATTCGTGAACTGAATCACGAAGTCCGTTTGCCAAGGATCGTTAATTGGAATATCAAAAATAAATTGCTATGCCTTATGAACAATCCTAGCATGCTCCTATATTATTATGCATAAGAAGGTTATGCGGAATACCTGGATTGAAGAACGATGAAGAACGCGTGCGTAGAGATGCCCTTTGATCTTTCCCACGCACCAAGATTTAATTTCCTAACAGATTGAGGAAATTAATCTTAAGAAAATAAACAATTGTTTTCGAAAATTAAGAGGAGAAAGAGAAGAAGAATCCTCCTGATCTGATCTTCTGATCTGTATCCCAACTCGATCTGAAAATCTGGTGAAGATTATCTATCAGATCCTTTGCCCGGTTGAGAAGCAGAATTTCCTCCTCGTATCAAGAACTCACTCGATCACCACAGCTCCCAATGCTCTGGTTTGCTGTGTGCAACTTGTGATCTTATGAGTAGTAGGTGTAGTGAGTTCTGAGGTACTGAGGCCTATATATAGGAAATTCTTGGCTTCTATTGGGCTTGAGTTATCATGGGCCAGACCAGGGACCAGAATGCAAATAGCAAATAAGGCCTATCAATTAATTAATTCTCATATTCAACCCAGAATATAATTAATTAATTAATATTGATTCATGACACCAGAGAATCAATATTGTCCTACCTATTTGCTACCACGTTTGAGGAACGGGTTGCATTGGACTCGGTTTATCCCCACATTTAAGGTTACAGACATTCGTTAATTAATTTAAGCTCTGACAAGCTATTTAATTAATTAACATCTTTAATTCCTGAATCAATCCACTCAAACCTTTTCACTTATGCTTGAACTTAATCAGCCTGCAGGACTTTAGCATAACGAACCTTTTGAGCTGTTCAGGGAATGTCACCATCCTATACTGGATGTGGTTACCTAGTTCAGATACCAGACAGTCATACACAGATTGATGTCACCCAAGACTGCAGAAGAACAAGTTCAACTAGAACCTTTTCTACAACTCAAAGTGACATACAATATATGTATACTTCTGTATCCTCATATAGGTTTAAGATTCCATCGAGTCATAAAGATCTAGATTCTTTTAATGTCAGATAAAAGAATCGATTTCGACTTAGGTCCTCATCAATGTGTACCCCACACCAGCATACCAAGTCATCCAAGATAAGATGCTTATCCGCATATGCTGCAACCTACACCGACAGTTTATCCTGGAACTGTCTCAGCTGTGATGACTATTTATATCTCGCTAGGTCAAACGATCCATACGATCTTCTGTGATCTTCTACACACCGTATGATCTGCCTATCGACGAGATAAGAGGATAATTGTGTTTGCGACACATGTTTGTTAATTCAGACAGGAGATGAACATACAACAATTATGATTCCCAGTATATTAACCAATAAACCTTGTACATAATATACCAATCATAATGCTTTCAGTATATAAATCCATCAATCCCCCACTTATACTCAAAGCATTATACATTTGCTTTCCAGAGTATAACGCGTCTAAACTAATCTAGCTATTACATCAAGCATTCTACGTGGCTAGCTTTGCCCTCAGCCCAAGGCTACGTACATGCATCTCGTAAACCTTCTGAGGCAGAGCTTTTGTGAATGAATCTGCTAGATTATCTTTCGTATCAATCTTTTCTATCAGCACATCACCCCTTGCTACGATTTCTCGTATAATATGGTACTTCCTTTCAATGTGTTTTGTTGCTCTGTGAGTTCGTGGTTCCTTAGAATTAGCCACAGCTCCCGAGTTATCACAATACACCGTGATTGTTCTGGGTAGCTGAGGAATCACGTCCAACTCCAGAAGGAAGTTTCGAAACCATACTGCTTCTTTCGAAGCTTCAGAAGCTGCCACATATTCGGCTTCCATGGTGGAGTCCGCAATGCACTTCTGCTTTGCACTCCTCCATGATATGGCCCCACCTCCCAATGTAAACACATAGCCAGAGGTGGACTTCTTTTCATCTCGGTCTGCCTGGAAATCCGAATCAGTATAACCCACAGGGCACAACTTATCACACTAATAAACAAGACAATAGTCCCTTGTCCTTTTCAAGTATTTGAGTATGTGCTTTACCGCGGCCCAATGCGCCTGTCCAGGGTTAGACTGGTATCTTGCTACCATGCCTACAGCAAAGCAGATATCTGGCCTCGTACATAACATTGCATACATGAGGCTACCCACGGCCGATGCATACGGCACGTTGCTCATCTCATCTTTCTCCTTTTATGTCATCGGACACTGATCCTTGGAAAGATGTATGCCATGTCTGAAGGGTAACAGACCTTTCTTGGCATTATGCATGTTGAAACGGGCAATCACAGTATCCACATATGACCCTTGAGACAAGGTCAGCATCCTTTTATTGCGCTCCCGCAATACTTTTACCCCTAGGATGTATCCTGCCTCCCCAAGGTCCTTCATATGAAACTGCTCGGATAACCACCCCTTTATGTCCGACAATACTTCCACATTGTCGCCAAATAGGAGAATATCATCTACATAAAGTGCAAGGAATACTACGCTTCCGCTGACACACAGACGGTACACGCAACTCTCGTTTGAACATTGTGAGAATCCATAAGATTTAATCACTTCATCAAAACGGAGATTCCATGACCGTGAAGCTTGTTTAAGTCCATACAGCGACTTCCTTAGCTTCCAGACCAAATGTTCTTCACCCTTCTGCACATAACCTTCTGGCTGTTGCATATAGATGTCCCTACCTTCTTCAAGGTACCCATTTAGAAACGCGGTTTTGACATCCATCTGCCAGATTTCTAGGTTCTTATGTGCTGCTATGGCTAGGAGTATTCGAATGGACTTAAGCATGGCTACCGGTGAGAAAGTCTCGTCATAGTCTACACCTTCTTTCTGACTATAACCTTTCGCCACCAGCCTTGCTTTGAAAGCTGTAATTTCCCCATTCGATCCTTTCTTTCTTTTGTATACCCATTTGCACCCTATGGCTCGATGGCCATCTGGCAAATCAGTTTTCTGGTATACATCCATAGCAGTAATGGATTCTATTTCAGAATCCATGGCGATCAGCCATTTGTCCGCATCTTTATCAGATACCGCCTCGTCATATGTCCAGGGGTCGGTATCATCTAGTCCGTTTTCCGGGATTAAGTCAGAAGACTCTCCCACGAACATATACCTCTCGGGTTGGTGACTAACCCTCCCACTGCGACGAGGAATCTGAGCTGTGTCAGTAGTTGGCACAGTACGCGTTTGTCCCATACCTTGCATTAGTGGCAGTGTTGGTATATTCTCACCTGTTACAGGTGGATTTACCACTACACTGGGTTTTCCTGATGGAATTGCTTCTTTATTCTCAAGCTCGTGGAGAATAATTTCACTCTTGGATCTGTGGTTTCTTACATATTCGTCCTCCAAGAATCTCGCGTTGGTACTGACAACGACTTTCTGACTCTCTGGACAATAGAAGTAACCACCTTTCGTTTGCCTGAGATATCCTACAAACAGCATCAGCTTGCCCCTGCTTTCTAACTTATCAGGTTCCTTTGTCAGCACATATGCTGGACAACCCCAAACCCTCACTCTGTTCAAACTTGGCTTTCGCCCATACCAGAGTTCCAGAGGTGTTTTAGGAACTGATTTAGAAGGTACTAGGTTAAGCAAATAGGCCGCTGTTTCCAAGGCATATCCCCAAAACGAAATCGGCAAGCTTGCATAACTCATCATGGACCTGACCATTTCCAAGAGAGTTCTATTTCTTCTTTCCGCTACACCATTTTGTTGAGGGGTTCCTGGTGCAGTCCACTGGGATGTAATCCCGTTATCTGACAAGTACTGCAAGAACTCGTTGCTGAGGTATTCCCCACCACGATCTGATCATAGTGTCTTGATAGTCTTACCAAGCTTCTTTTCTACCTCAGTCCGGAATTCTTTGAATTTCTCAAAGCATTCAGACTTTTGGCGAAGCAAATAGACATATCCGAATCTTGAGTAATCGTCAATGAATGTGGCAAAATACTCATAACCTCCACGAGCTTGCGTGGACATTGGTCCACATAAGTTAGAGTGGATCAATTGCAACACATCCTCTGCTCGAGACTGACTTGCCTTAAAAGGCCTGGTCGTCATCTTTCCTTCTATACAGGACTCACAGATTGGATGCGGTACCACTTGGAAGGAATCCAAGAGCCCATCGCATGCTAATCTCTTAATCCTCTTTAGATTGATGTGACCTAGTCTCAAGTGCCAGAGATATGTTTGATCCTCATCGGAAGAAAACTTTCTCTTTAAATGATTATTATTATTAGATGAGTTTGCAACATTCACGGAAGATTTATGCATACAATCAATGATATAGAGAGAGTCAATCAGTTTGCCATGACAGATTACACCGTTATTACCAATGATAGAAACTCCACTATCAAAAATAACTGAATATCCATCAGAAAATAACTTGGAAACTGAAACTAAGTTCCGCCGAAAAACCGGCACATATAAAACATCTCTCAAAATCAGAACATTGTTTTCAAAGCATAAAGTAAAATCTCCAATGGCTACTGCTGAGACTCGTTCTCCGCTGCCCATTGAGATGGTAATCTCGTCATGCTTCAGCTGCCTTGTCGGCCTGAACCCCTGCAAAGTATAACAAACATGGTCAGTAGCTCCAGTATCCACTACCCAAGAATGGGTAGAAACTGATGCTAAACATGTTTCCGTTATAAATGCACATGACGTACCTTGTCTACCCGTGCTAGGCACTAGACAATCTACTTCACTTCGCTTGCGTTTGCATGGCCTTGTGATAGCCTCTGCCTGATCAGTCTCTTCTAACCGCTTAAGCAATTCCTTTGCCTCAATCATAGTCTTATCAAAGACCTTCATGAACTGAGCAAATTCTGAAGCTTTCTGGTCAGATTCCCATCGTTCTAGTGCCAAGAGTAACTCTGAAAGAGTGTACTTGCACCTGGCACCAAGGGACTCGATGAAATCACCATAAGAATCAGAGAGAGAGTGCAGGACGATATTAACTTTAGCCCGACTAGTAATTCGTCCACCTCTCTTTCTGTACCTCCTCATGATTTCCATCATGCTGTCAAGATGCAGAGACAACGAACTCCCATCAGTCATCTTCTTGCAGACCAGGTCTTCCACAAGACTGTAACTGACAGTTCGTCTCACCTTCCCATATACCCTTATTAGATCCCTCCATATCTCAACAAAAGATTGGTACTGATCGTACTTGAGCCTTAGTTCTCTGGATAGAGTTTTCTTAATGAGAATGCGGGCAAACTCATCAGAGATCTTCCATCTTTCATAGAACAGTCGCTCATAACCAGTGCAATTCCAATACTTGGGAGATAAAGGATCCATATAGAGTATACGAGAATGATTTGCAATGTGGAGTATTTCCATGAAGCAAAACTTCCACTCAGGAAAATTCGGACCGGTTAAAGGATTTGATGTCAAGAGATAAATGATACGATGAATAGACATATCTGAAAACAATAAATTAAAAATACCAATTAAAACATAGTCGCAAAACATTGAAACAATTAAATATTGAAACCTTATGATAAAGCAATATTAATGTTTCCTCCAATTTGCCTAAGTATTACTATTGCAAGCCACACATGTGGACGTTTACAACAAAACACTTAACCAGACTGCGTCTTTCAATTCCAGTCCTTTAATTCCAATCCATGCCCGGGTTCCTTAGACAAATGGAATTAATAATTGGAGACTAACTTAAGACCATATTATCCTACTGAGCAGGGACTTCACATATGAGTTATACTCTGGACAATATCTAAGCTAGCTTACCACCAAAGCCAACCCTCCCATATAAGGACACACCCGATTCCTTATAATAAGGTTGTCTCATTTAATTCAATCCCTAGAGAACTTATGAAAATCCAATACGCAAGCTACACATGTAGACGTTTACGCATGAACTCCCACTTCTCACATGAAATAAATGTTTGTTTTAAGAAATCCTATCTATTAGAACTTATGAACAATAAATTAAGTAAGCTACACATGTAGACGTTTACCTAATAAATTATTCACTTCCAATAAAGGATCGCTTTGTGGAGGTCTTAGTAAATTATGAGCTTAGTAATTTTTAGTTCATAAGGTTCAATTGCACAGATTATTTTATGTAGCCATAATTATAACATTGCTAAAATTCTATCATGCAAAGCATGAACCCCGAATTTATAGTCATAATTAATTACATAAAATAAATCACATAGCATGCTTTAAAGCTGTAAATAAAAGCAGTAAACGTGCTCTCTATTATCTACAACATGCTCATATGTTGCGCAATTAAATTAAACACATATATCATGCGAAGACAAATAATAAAGCAAATAAAATTGTCCTCGTGGCCCCATGATATAAAACAAAATAAATCTAACTATTACAAGTTGGAATTTATTTTTACAGATCTTCGACTGGGCTCCCACTACTTGAATTAAGATCTGGATTTATTTTCTGAACTTGGGCCTCCAAGATTTGATCTTTCAGAAAATTGGACAACTGGGCCAGTTAACAAGATCGCGGGCCTAGGCACACATTGCAAGCCCAATAGCCCGCGAGAACTCGGCCCGACGAGCCACCACCGGCGAAGCACTATCGCCAGCGACCCGCCGTCATCGTGAGGGCTCTCGGCATGCACAACAGCCATGCACGTACGTGCATGGATGAAGTCCGCGATACCGCCTCCTCCGACCGTTGCCCGTTTCGCATGCCGCCGCCCCGGCTTGCCCCGACCGTCGCCCGAACCGCCGTTCACTCTTCTTCTCCTTCTCCGGCCTCCGTGACTCGCCGGAATGACAGAAGGACGGAATCGAGCTCGTGCGAACCATGCAAAAACCCTAGGGTTTTTTGCGTCCGGTTCGCACGCCCAGCCCATCACCGCCCCAGCCCGCCATCGCCGGTCCCGAGCCACCGCCGTGCACCACCTGCCCCGCGCCGACGTCGTCCGAGGGAGGGGCCCCCCGCGCCGGCCGCCGGCGAGCGCGCGAAGAGCCACGCGGGACCTGCGCGCGCGCGCGAGCCCTAGGGCTTGCAGCGTGCGCGCGCCCCCGGAGCTCCAGCCCCTACACCGCCGTTCCGGCCGGCTGCCTGCCGTCACCTCCTCGCGCCGTCGACCGTGCCTGGGACACCGTACCTGCCATGGCCGGCGTGGGCCACGCAGCCGTGCGCCTGCGTGCGTGCACGCGCCGCGCGCGCTGAAAACCTAGGGTTTCCGCGCGTGGCTGCGCCGTCGCCGCCAGCTGGCCGCGCCCCCTGCTACCGTGCCTCGCCGCCATCGACCACCGTGCATGGCGCTCGCGCCGTGCCGGCGCTGTCACGGTTGTGCGGCCCTGCGTTCTTCGCGTTCTTCGTTCTTCGTGTTCTTCGTTCTTCGTTTTACAGATTTAAATTTTTGAAAATAAAATTACATGGAATAATTCTGATTACATTCTAAAAATTCTAATCTAACGAGATCGCAGGCCTAGGCACACATTGCAAGCCCAATAGCCCGCGAGAACTCGGCCCGACGAGCCACCACCGGCGAAGCACCATCGCCGGCGACCCGCCGTCGTCGTGAGGGCTCTCGGCATGCACAACAGTCATGCACGTACGTGCATGGATGATGTCCGCGATACCGCCTCCTCCGACCGTTGCCCGTTTTGCATGCCGCCGCCCCGGCTTGCCCCGACCGTCGCCCGAACCGCCGTTCACTCTTCTTCTCTTTTACCGGCCTTCATGACTCACCAGAATTGCGCAAGATCGGAATCGGAGGCTCGTGCGAACCACGCGAAAAACCCTAGGGTTTTCCCCGCGTTCCGGCCGCACGCCCAGCCCCGTCGCCGTCCAGCCCGCGTCGCCTGTCCCCGAGCCACCGCCGACACCTGCCCCGCCTGCCGACGCCGACCGAGGGAGGGAGGACGGCCGCCGGTCGTGCACAGCGCCGCGTAGGGCTGCAGCGCGCTCGCGCGCGAACCCTAGGGTTCCGCAGCATCGCGCGCGCCCCCCGCGCGCCTGTCCCGCATGCCGCCGTGCCCTGCCGCCCTGCTCGTTGCCCCTCGCGTCGCCGGCCTCGCCTGGGGTCGCCGCACCTGCGCTGGCCGGCGTGGGCGCCGCGGCCTCGCCTGCGTGCGCATGCGCGCGCCGCGCGCACTGAAACCCTAGGGTTTCCGCGCGCGGCTGCAGCGCCGCCATGGCTTGCCGCGCCCTTGCTGCCGTGCCTCGCCACCGTCGACCGCCGTGCATGGCGCTCGCGCCGTGCCGGCGCTGTCACAGTCGTGCGGCCCTGTGTTCTTCGCGTTCTTCGTTCTTCGTTCTTCGTGTTCTTCGTTCTTCGTTTTACAGATTTAATTTTTTTTTGAAAATAAAATTACATTGAATAATTCTAATTACATTCTAAAAATTCTAATCTAACCACGGATTTATCTCGTGGGTGAAAAACGAATCCATATAAATGGGCGGATTAACCCGAGGAACCACGAGGACGAAAAACATACAATCAATCCATAAACCATCCATTGTATGCAATCAATATTAATAATCATGCATGTTCATAGGCAATATTATTTTTCCGATAGAGCCAATTAATTAAACCTTGCTCTGATACCAGTTGTAGGGATTCGTGAACTGAATCACGAAGTCCGTTTGCCAAGGATCGTTAATTGGAATATCAAAAATAAATTGCTATGCCTTATGAACAATCCTAGCATGCTCCTATATTATTATGCATAAGAAGGTTATGCGGAATACCTGGATTGAAGAACGATGAAGAACGCGTGCGTAGAGATGCCCTTTGATCTTTCCCACGCACCAAGATTTAATTTCCTAACAGGTTGAGGAAATTAATCTTAAGAAAATAAACAATTATTTTCGAAAATTAAGAGGAGAGAGAGAAGAAGAATCCTCCTGATCTGATCTTCTGATCTGTATCCCAACTCGATCTGAAAATCTGGTGAAGATTATCTATCAGATCCCTTGCCCGGTTGAGAAACAGAATTTCCTCCTCGTATCAAGAACTCACTCGATCACCACAGCTCCCAATGCTCTGGTTTGCTGTGTGCAACTTGTGATCTTATGAGTAGTAGGTGTAGTGAGTTCTGAGGTACTGAGGCCTATATATAGGAAATTCTTGGCTTCTATTGGGCTTGAGTTATCATGAGCCAGACCAGGGACCAGAATGCAAATAGCAAATAAGGCCTATCAATTAATTAATTCCCATATTCAACCCAAAATATAATTAATTAATTAATATTGATTCATGCCACCAGAGAATCAATACTGTCCTACTTATTTGCTACCACGTTTGAGGAACGGGTTGCATTGGACTCGGTTTATCCCCACATTTAAGGTTACAGACATTCGTTAATTAATTTAAGCTCTGACAAGCTATTTAATTAATTAACATCTTTAATTCCTGAATCAATCCACTCAAACCTTTTCACTTATGCTTGAACTTAATCAGCCTGCAGGACTTTAGCATAACGAACCTTTTGAGCTGTTCAGGGAATGTCACCATCCTATACTGGATGTGGTTACCTAGTTCAGATACGAGACAGTCATACACAGATTGATGTCACCCAAGACTGCAGAAGAACAGGTTCAACTAGAACCTTTTCTACAACTCAAAGTGACATACAATATATGTATACTTCTGTATCCTCATATAGGTTTAAGATTCCATCGAGTCATAAAGATCTAGATTCTTTTAATGTCAGATAAAAGAATCGATCTCGACTTAGGTCCTCATCAATGTGTACCCCACACCAGCATACCAAGTCATCCAAGATAAGATGCTTATCCGCATATGCTGCAGCCTACACCGACAGTTTATCCTGGAACTGTCTCAGCTGTGATGACTATTTATATCTCGCTAGGTCAAACGATCCATACGATCTTCTGTGATCTTCTACACACCGTATGATCTCCCTATCGACGAGATAAGAGGATAATTGTGTTTGCGACACATGTTTGTTAATTCAGACAGGAGATGAACATACAACAATTATGATTCCCAGTATATTAACCAATAAACCTTGTACATAATATACCAATCATAATGCTTTCAGTATAAAAATCCATCAACCCCTGCTCAGGTGCATCGATGAACCCAAAATAATGCAAACCTTACACGAGGTACACGAGGGCGACTGTGGCAACCACTCCCGAGGACGATCTCTAGCACACAAAATAATATCTGCCGATTTCTATTGGACTACCTTACGCCACGACGCCAGGGAATTTGCTAGGAGGTGTGATCATTGTCAGAGGTTCGAAGCCACCTCCCACATTAGCGCCAAACCTCTACACGCCACCATCACCCCTTGGCCTTTCATGTCCTGGGGAATGGACATCGTAGGCAAGCTACTAAGAGGGACAGCCCAAAAGGAGTACATCCTCATAGCCACCGACTATTTCACCAAGTGGGTGGAAGCCGAGGCGCTAAGGAACACGGGGGAGGTAGAGGTCATAAAATTTTTGTGGACGCACATCTTATGCAGATTCGGGGTCCCAAAGGAGATACGAACAGACAATGGAGCACAGTTCACGAGCAGCAAAGTCAAAGCCTTTTGTGATAAGTTCAAAATTAAGCTCGTGTTCTCCACTCCGAGGTACCCCGAAGCAATTTCTACCATAGGCTTGCAAGAGTTCTAAAATCTCCACTGCTTATTTGTGCACACAATTCAAGAATAAAGAAGGACTTTGAAAGGGTTGTAATGAAGGCTTTTTATGAAAGGTTGGGAAATATGGCCAAGTGACTAAAAATCAATCAAGTTGTACTTCCTCAATCAATCTAAACCACTCTCTTATGAACATCTACCCTTCTTCTCAAATTTCACAATTCAAATCAAGACTCTTTTTTTTTCTTTCCAAGCTCTCTTTTCGAATCTCTTATACCCTTTCAAAAAATTATTACAAATGATTTCATACATAGGGCTTTTGAGAATTCTAATTTATTTTGAGCTATACAACCTTCCATCTTTTATTCACCACTATACTACAATTTTCTTTTCCACAACACATACTGAACCACCCTTTCTTCCATCAATCTTATGGACAAGACAAAAAACCATTATAACTCCATGTAAATCTCATAGACAAGACAAAAAAAATGGAGTTAGGCACAATGGGGCTTACTAGGGATAATTTCAACATATGAAGGGATAGTGTTTAGGATTGGGCTTACAAAGATGGCCTAAGATCATTTTCTATCCTTGTACACTCTATGCAGTCTCGAAACAGAACAAAAGCAAGTTCTAGAGAAACGAAAACATACATGCGAATCTCTCATGAACAAATAAAGGCTAAAAACTCACTTGGGTTCAAATTTTCTTCCTTAGTCAATTTCAATCCACTCAAACATCATGCAAGTATAAGTTTCAATTAGACACTATCATGCGGTATTCTACATTCATGGGCAAATCAACCACAATCGAAATCAACTCAACTAATCAAAGATCGATTCCAAACATTATCTATATATTTTTTTTATTATTGGCAAAAATTAAACACACCAAATCAAATAAAGCAAGTAAAAATAAATAAAACAGGAAAATGAATAAAGATAAAGGATAAAAGTTCAACTTCTTGTCCACATCCCCCCAAACTTATTTTGAACTCATAGAGTAAGAAAAAGTTTGAAAATCAGACAAGAAGAAGAACGGTACCTGACTATCGATTTCAGACATCGACTTTTTATCCACTGGAGGCTGCAGAACGCGAAAGATAGAATTTGGTGGCTGCTGGCACTCTGTGTCGATCGACAGGGGCTCTATCGATCGACACAGAGCCTTCTTGTCGACCCAAGGGCTGGCTCGAAGTGCTCTGTCAATTCGCCTCTGTGTTGATCGACACCCTGTGTGTCGATCAAAACAGACCTCCGAAATTTTGTTTTTTTTTTTTTCAAAATAAACAACACACAAAAATTTGAGAAACAACTGAAATAAAACAAGAAATCAATGGGCTACCTCCCATGCAGTGCCTTTGTTATTGTCGTGGCTCAACGATAGGGATCCTTCACCAAGGAGCTCGGGTCCAGACTCGCCGCCCCCTTGCATCGATCATGTAGACCATCCGATCACGAATAACAGTGGTGAGCTCGGAAGAGGATGGTGTAATTGGCAATTTTTCCATCCCATTTTTGCACTCCCATTCGATCTCGGCGGCTTCTTCATCTTCCTCAATGATGGTGGAGATGTTATGGCAAGCAGCTTCCTTCAAACTCTTGTCGATCACAAAGGTGATCGTCTCACCATTCCCTCGGAGTGTTATCTCCCCATCTCAGCAGTCTATCAAGGCTCCACTCGTCCTCAAGAACACTCTTCCAAGGATCATCGGCATTCCATGTTGTTCCTTCATATCCAAAACAACAAAATCAACAGGAAAAATTAAATGCCCAACACGAATTAAAACATCTTCCACAACTCCCCTTGGTCGAGAAATTGAGCGATCAGCCATCTGAAGAGTGATTGAGGTTGGCCTCATCTCGCCTATCTGCAGCTTTTAGAAGACTGAATATGGCATCAAGTTGATACTTACACCTGTGTCGCAAAGGACATCCCTAAACTCCTTCCCCCAACCTTGATCGGAATAGAGAAGCATCCCGGATCAGACCTCTTGGTTGGAACCTGTTTCTGCAAAAGAAGACTACATTGTTCATGAATTGAAATAGTTTGATCTTCGATTACCAGCTTTTTCTCACTCATCAACTTCCTCAAGAACTTCATGTAGCCGGGAATCTCACGGAGAGCCTCGATTAAGGGAATGTTGATGTTGACCTTCTTGAGATTCTCCACGAATCGAGCAAACTTGGAGTCTTCCTTCTTCTTTGCAAATCTCCGGGGAAAGGGCATTGGAGGAGTTGGATCACCCTTCTTCTTTGAATTTTCAGCTCTATGTGGCACCTGTGTTGTCTGCCTGTCGACTGCCTCTTTCTATCCTGCCTGTAGATCGACAGGGGGGGTGTCGATCAACACGGCTGCATCCCCCCTGTCTGTCAATTTGCTGTCCTGTCAACCTCTGCTGCTCTCACTAGCCTCTGTGTCGATCAACACAGGCTCTGTGTCGATCGAAACACAGGTATCTTCTGCGGTAAATTCCTCTCTTTCAGCCCCAAACTTGCTTTGGGGCATTTTCGGACCTTTGTAGCTCTTTCCAGACCTCAAGGCAATGGCATTGACCTGTTTGGCCTTCTCAGGATTGACTTCTGTGGTGCTGGGGAGATGGCCTGGCTTGTGTTGATTGCTCATAGCAGTGGAAATCTGACTGAACTGTGCATCGAGCATCTGAAGGTGCTTTGTCATATGCTGCATGTGAGTGGACATGTTCTTCACCTGAGTTTCCACCTTGCATAACCTATTGTCGGAGCTTTTGATGAACTTTTCAAGTGTCTCCTCCAGCACAGACTTCTTTTTCTCCACAATCTCTCCCCCGGCTCCAACACTGAATCCCGGTGGAGGATTCTCAGCTGCATAAGGGTTAGAATAAGAAAAACCAGGATGGTTCTTAGCACTGTAAGTGTACCCTTGATTGTTGGCTCGGTAGTTGTTGTAACCTCCATTGGCGTAGTTCACTTCAGCGGTATTGGAGGAGCTCGAACTGCTTCCTTGGTAGATGTAGTCGGCCTCAATGGGAACAATGGCCATGTTGGGATCTGAAATAGCTGCTACCGAAGCTCTACCGGCCTCCAACTATTTGAACTCTTCTCGGAGCTTCTTCACTTCGGCCACCGCATCAATTTCGGGAGTAGTGGTCACTGCCTTGACTGCTTTCTGCCTTTCATTAGGCTATTGATGGCTGTTGAGGGCCATGTCTGCAAGAAGTTGCATTCCCTCTTCTCCACTTTTCTTCATGAGCAGTCCTACAGCTGAAGCATCAACCAATTCTTTTAAGTGAGGGGTTAATCCTTCATAAAAATGGCATACCTGCATCTCAAGATCAATCCCATGGCCGGGGCACATCCTCAACAGCTCTTTGTATCTCTTCCAAACTTCATAGAGGGTCTCATCGTACTTTTGGCTGAAGTGAGTGATGTCGGACTTCCTCTTCATGATGACACTGGGCGGGAAGAAGTTGGTGAGGACCTCTGCTCTGAGTTGTGCCCATGTGGCAATTCTGCTCTTGTCCAAACCCGCAAACTAAGACCGGGCCTCATCCCTGAGAGAAAAAGAAAATAAACGCATCCAGATGGTGTCTTGAGGCACTCCGTTCTGCTTGATTGTGTCGCACACCTCGATGAACTGACTGAGGTGGCCGTACGGGTCCTCAATGGCCTTCCCTGCATATTGGTTCTGCTGGACCATCTAAACCAGGCCTGTCTTCAGCTCAAAGTTGTTGGCGTCAATGCCAACCTGGAATCCCGGCTCCTCTCTCTCTGGCAGGAAGCGATCAAGAATGGATCTTTGAGGCACCACAATTCGTCTTTCAGGGTTTCCTTCATTGGCCATGGCTGCCAGTCTGGCAGTTTGCTCTGCTTGAACTGCTTGTGCTACTTGAAGTTGCTCCCTGAGTTGTCGGACCTCATTCATGAATTGTCTTTGCTCCTCAGGAGTCATGTTTTGGAGTTGTGCTTCTGGTGGTTGCTCCATCTCAGGCTCTCTTTCCTTGCTCTTTCTTTTGCTTTTGTTTCTCCTACAGGTCGCTTCAATTTCTGGGTTAAAGGCTTCAAGATTCTTCCCCCGAGGTCTTGTGTTTATGCACCTGAAGAGAAAAGAAAAAACTGGGAATCAGTCTCTGTGTCGACCGACAGGGTGACTGTCGATCGACACGGGCGCTGCTTCTGTGTCGATCGACAGGGGCTCTGTCGATCGAAATAGAAGCAAAAATTTCACACACACGCACGCGAACAGAAATAAAAAACTCAATCCAGAAAATATCAAAACAATCCAATAACAAGATATAATCTGACTATCCCCGGGAACGGCGCCATTTTGATAACCGCTGTAGAATACAACAACAAATAAATTTATAGATCCAAAGGAATGTTGAACTAACAGGGATAGTGCAACGAAGTCATCTCATGTACTGGACACAGTTTATCAATTCTTTTTTTGATAAATCCAAATTTGAAGAGGGTTTTATTTTCAAAACAGAAAGTAACAGGGGAATAAAATTCAATAATAAAAGCACAGATTCTAGGGAAATCAACCAATCCAATTCAACATGCATAAACAATCAATCCAAACCCAAAATAATTATTAAGGTGGGAAATCTGTTAAATTGGAATTAATTCCTTTGTTGGGCAATTAAAACCTAGATTACTAGAAAGTGAATTTTACCTCTCGGTCTCAAGAACACAAACTAGTCAATCCCAATAAAGATACAGATTTGAAAACCCTACAACTAAATCTTCCTTTTGAGACAGAAAACAGTTGTATCAAAATTCTATTTTCCTATTACTAATTATCTCCTCTCGGTCTCATTTTAATAACTATAAACCTAATCCAATTTTCATCTCTTGATCCTTCAATTGAAAATAGATTTTAAAATCAAAACCATAGAATTTGAACCAATTAATTAGGGTTTAGATTTAATTGAATTAACACATGCTAGAGAGGATGAAGAAAACCCTAGAACCTGTTAAGGGCTCTAGGCTAACATAATTGAAATAAATATTGCAATAAATATAAATAAGCTTACTTGAATCATTAAAGAAATAGGAACCTTGAATGTCTTGAAAAACTCCAAAGCTCAATTATTCTAAGTGTAATAATGTATAAAAAGAAGTACAAAAACCAGTCTAATTTTCGTGCCTAAGAGTTCATATTTATAGAGGGGTAAGAAGACCTAATTTGAGTATTGGGTAAAAATAGCAAAAACTGCCAAAACAGGCCAAAAACAGCCGTTTCGGACCTCCGTGTCGATCGACAGGCAGGGTGTCGATCGACACAACCATCCAGTCAAAACCCGGGCTGAATTTTGTGACGATTCTACAATTTTGACCTCTATTTCGATAGACACAAATCCTGTCCCTCGACACAAATCCTGTCTCTCGACACAAAAACATCTGTCTGCGCAGTCTCACGGTTTTGGCCATAACTTCCTCCCCCGATTCACCCGATTCTAGTTGCGTTGGAAAGATAACTCAAAGATCTTTCAAATGCCGTGCTCCATTAGCTCGGATTCCATGTGTCGAAGAATTCGTGACTGTTCCTTTGAATATCATCTGCTTTCGGTACGGATTTCCCATGAATTTGGCCTAAAACCTGCAAAAATCACCCATCAAAAGAATAACACCCTCCAAAATAGACTCATGCCTAGAAATAAGTAAAAACATAATGTAAAGCACTTGAAACAATGGAGAAAAATATAGATAAGTGAGTATGAATATGAGCTTATCACTTGGCCGAGCGAAGCCTCTGTTCCATGGCTCGGCTGAGCCTGCCCACCGACCGGTCGAGCGAGCTCTCTGTCGGGCAGCTCGGCCGAGCCTGCACACCGCTCGGCCGGGCGATTCCTCTAAGCTCCCGAAACTCCTCCTTTTGCACCGCTCAGGCGAACATAGCCTCCTCGGACTTCACACTTGGACGATTTTCCTCCAAAACTCTCCAAAATACGCTATATTATGCTTAAAATGTATCCTACATCATTTCAAACACGAAAACACAAAAACAAGACAACAGAACGACAAAAACATATGATATGAGGGTAAAATGGCCACAAACATGCACGCTCACACATTGAAAAATAGGTCATTTTACACACATATCATAATCCCCCAAACTTGAACATTTGATTGTCCTCAATCAAAACAAAGTAACGCAATCAATAAACTTCATCAAACAACCCCATAGCTCATCATAGTCATCTTGGCATGCTCTTATCAAACGAGATTATCACCTAACTTAGTGACACGGTTAATGCTAACGACTCAAACCACTCATCAATATTGGATAAAAAAATGAAAGCACTCCCTTACGTGTTTAGGGTTTGATAAATTCACTCATTCACAAGATATCGAGCACAATTTCCATAGGCTTGAAACAATTCTCACCACTATACTACAACGAGTTGGCTCCTAAAATCAGAAAGGTCTTTGTTTTTGGTTATAACGTGGCTTACTAAAAGGTAGGTGGTTTTGGGCTAAAGTGACGAACTTCTCCAAATCCCAAAACCCCCAAACTTATTCTCTTCAATCCACTTCTAACCTTGAGGCTATTCAATCACAATTCTCATACTTTTTTTTTCTTTCTCTTTTTTTTCTTTTCTTTCTTTTCTCATTTTCTTTTTCTAGCACCCTCATTTTTTTTCATTCATGATGCTTTTCTTTCTTTTTTTTTCTTTTTTTTTCTTTCTTTTCAAGTACCCAAATTTTTTGTTGGTACCCATTTTTCTAGGATTCAAATCAATCCTACACTCAATACTTTTATTGCCTCAAATCACAACTTAAAGATTTCCAAACGATTCCCATCCCACTCTCATCTCCGTATTCACCCTCATACACTCATTCCCCCAAGTTTTGTCCTAATATTTTCAAAGAAAATTCTCCATTTAAGCACAATCACGGGAAACAAGGGTATGAACGGCAAAATTATGATATCAACAACCTTATACTTCCAAAGTGAAAGGAGGAACTTAGAATCGATGGCCTAAGATCGTTTTTTAGTTACCAAACTCATGCCCAATAGATAGAGAATATATTCAAGTTCTAGATTTTGTGTTCTCAAACTTGCCACTCACAATCAAAAAGAATATGACAATATCAAAGCTAAAAAACTCTCGGCTTTTGTCAAGTCCTAGGCATTAACCTCGCACAAAACTCGGCAATTCAAAAGTTCAATTCGAGCACGCCTTAACAACTAGATTATGCCCTATCATTGGTCAAAGCAAATTTTAGCCGTACAAAGTAGATCATGATTCAAATCTCCAATTCGCATTTGGGTTCATCATGCACACACGACAAGCACACAACAACCTAACTAACATTCTACATGCCAACACAATTCAATTTGAAACTAAATGGTAAGAGGAACGATAGAAAGCGTTACCCATCGATAGACACGATCACCGCTCTCCATTCCTTATTCGCACCTACTAAACACAATACAACACCACCAAACAATTTGAGCATAATAAAACCAATAAAGCTCTCATGTCCACCATCTTACCACAAACCAATCATTCAACAAAAATTAACACATTAATCCACTAGCACCACCATTCATTCCATACCATTATACATCCACATACCATAACCAAATAGAAAGAATTAAACACATGCAAGCTCGCCATGATTCATCAAAACATTCCATAAAAATAAAAGCAAATCAATCAACATCCATCCTCACAAGAGTATATCAATATCGAATTACAACCATATCGAAGATAAATGTTATTTCAAATTCAACAACTAAATCTAAACTAGACTAAAGAAAAGGATAAAGATAAGAGAAGTGAACCAGAAGAGAGCACCGGATACCGACCACTCCTCCCAAACTTAGTCAAGTGAGACTAAGTTTGTAAAAAGGTACCCGGTGCGCTCGCACTCCCTTTAGTCTGCTGGGTCCTATGGTTGTTGGTCGAGCAAAGAAATTTCCAAAACTGTACGGGCACCATCATTCACATAGTACGGTTTAGCTCGATGCCCATTAACCTTAAAGGGCGGTCCATTATCCCGTGTTAATTCCAAAGTGCCATTATCAAAAACTTACTTCACTACAAAAGGTCCCGACCATCTTGAACGAAACTTGCCAGGCATCAACTTAAGCCGAGAATTAAACAGGAGCACCAAATCACAAGGATTAAAAGTCTTACCACGTATATGCATATCATGAAACCTCTTGGTCCGCTCCTTATAAATCTTTGAATTTTCATACGCTTCATTGCGAAACTCATCTATCGCATTCAAATGTAAAGCTCGGTCCCCTTGGGCTTTCCTCCAATCAACATTAACAATCTTTAAAGCCCAATAAGCCTTGTGCTCCAATTCCACCGGTAAGTGACACGACTTCCCAAATACCAATTGGTAAGGAGACATTCCAATCGGAGTTTTGAAAGTCGTACGATATGCCCATAAGGCATCATCCAGCCGCTTCGACCAATCCTTCCTATAAGCAACAGTCTTTTCCAAAATAGACTTAATTTCCCTATTGGCAAGCTTCGTCTGTCCATTAGCTTAGGGGTGATAAGGAGTAGTTATTCTGTGTTTAACTCCATATCTTGCCAATAAATTCTCCAACATTTTATTGCAAAAGTGGCTGCCCCCATCACTAATTAAAGCTCGAGGAATTCCAAAACGGGTTACCAAACCTTGCAAAAATTTCATCACAACTTTGGCATCATTAGTAACCGTTGGGATAGCTTCCACCCAATGGGAAACATAGTCCACTGCAAGAAGAATGTCTTGATAACCACAGGATGAGGGAAATGGTCCCATAAAATCAATTCCCCATACATCGAATAAATCTACTTCAATAAAGAGTTTAGAAGGCATTTCATCTCGACGAGTAATCGACCCTGTTTTCTGACATCTATCACATGCTTTTACAAAGTTCATGCAGTCACGGTAAATAGAAGGCCAATAAAAACCACATGATAATACCTTCAACGCAGTTCTATTAGCTGCAAAGTGACCTCCACTCTCAGAAGCATGACATTCTTCTATTATCCGTCTCCACTCCCCTTAGTGCACACATCTTCGAATAACACCATCTGCACAACTTCGAAACAAGAAAGGTTCCTCCATATAATAAAATCTCACATCCTTAAGGAATTTCTTCCTTTGATGGTACTTCAAATCAGGAGGAAACACTCCCGCAAAAAGAAAATTAGAAAAATCAGCATACCACGGGGTGTTATAAGCAACATAAAGGACTTGTTCATCTGGAAAGGAATCATTGATACAAAGTTTAGTGTCATCTCCCCTTACAGGTTCCTCTAACCTAGATAAATGATCAGCTATCACATTCTCACACCCCTTCCTATCTTTTATTTCAATGTCAAATTCTTGCGACAAAAGAATCCATCTGATAAGCCTAGGTTTTGCATCCGGTTTTTTAAACAAATAATGAATAGCTGCATGATCCGTATAAACAATTGATTTAACTTCCACTAAATAAGAACGTAATTTATCATATGCATAAACCAAAGCTAGGAATTCTTTCTCTGTAACAGTATAATTGCATTGAGCTGGATTCAAAGTCTTGCTAGCATAAGCAATTACCCTAAAAACTTTGTCTCTAACTTGTCCAAGAGAAACCCCTAATGCAACATCACTTGCATCACACATCAACACAAACTCCTCATTCCAACTAGGAGAAATGAGTACCGGTGCTGTCACCAAAGCCATTTTAAATCTCCCAAACGCAGAAACACAAGCCTCATCAAACACAAATCTCACATCCTTCTCAAGCAAACTACATAAAGGTTTAGTTATCTTTGAAAAATCTTGAATGAATCTCCTATAAAATCCAGCGTGTCCTAAAAAACTTCTCACACCTTTCACAGTCTTAGGAATGGGTAATTGTTCAATTGCAACAATCTTAGCCTTATCTACTTCTAAGTCTTTACTTGAGATTTTATGTCCTAACACCACCCCTTCACAAACCATAAAATGACATTTTTCCCAATTAAGAACTAGATTCGTCTCTTCATATCTACTCAAAATAGTTTCTAAATTTTTCAGACATGTATCAAAAGAACTACCGAATACCAAAAAATCATCCATGAATATACCTCCATAATTTCCTCAATAAGTCCATGGAAGATGGACATCATGCACCTTTGAAAAGTCGTCGGTGCATTGCAAAGTTTGAAAGGCATCCTTCGGTAAGCAAAAACCCCGTAAGGACATGTAAAAGCTATTTTATGTTGATCCTCCGGTGCCACCATGATTTGATTGTACCCCGAATAGCCATCCGAAAAGCAATAATGAGAATGCCCTGCAAGACGATCAAGCATTTGATCAATAAATGGTAATGGAAAATGATCTTTACGTGTGGCTAAATTTAAAGCACGATAATCAATACAAAACTGCCATCCTTTAGTTGGTCTCTACATCACTTCTTCCCCATTTTCCTTTACCACTTTTTCAAATCCCCCTTTTTTGGGTACCATATGCGTCGGGCTCACCCACTCACTATCACTTGGAGCATAAATGATGTTATTATCCAACAACTTAAGGACTTCTTTCTTCACTACCTCCTGCATCATCGGGTTCAATCTTCTTTGAGGTTTCCTCTTAGGTTTACATGTCTCTTCAAGAAGTATTTTGTGCATACAAATGGCTGGGCTTATCCCCTTAATGTCAGACAATTGCCACCCAATAGCCGACCTATGCATCCTCGAAACCCGAAGTAACTTCTCAACTTCACAACTCGAAAGCTTTGTAGAAATGATTACTGGATAAGTCTCATCCTCACCCAAAAACGCATATTTTAAATGATCCGGCAACTTCTTCAATTCTACTTCTGGAGCTCTATTCTTAACTTCCTTCTTCTTTCGTTCAGCTTCATCTTCCTCCTCCTTAATTCTCAACTCCAAGAAATTAACTTCCCCATTCAACATATCTATGGGAAAATTATCTAGAATTCGAACATACTCAACAATGTTTTCCTTTGTTTCTTCATCCCTACTAACATCTTTTGAATAGTAAGAATTTTGCAATATCTCTTCCAATGGCTCACTTTCAACTGTTTTTGTAAAATTCGGATATTGCATTACCTCTACCATGCTACAATTCTCTTCACCATCATCTTCCATACTTCTCTTCATCGCTTCTGGAAAAGAGAAAGTGATCTTCCTATCATCAAATTGAAAAGTTAGTTGCCCATGCTTCATATCAAACAATGCTCCTCCGGTAGACAAAAATGGTCTCCCTAAAATCAAAGGAACATCACCATCATCCTTCATATATAGTATCACAAAATCAGCTGGAAATATAAAGTCACGCACTTTAACCAACACATCTTCTACAATCCCTTTTGGATACAATAAAGAACGATCCGCCATTTGAAGGGTCATAGTAGTTGGCTTAATTTCTCCTATTTCCAATTTCTTGAACAAAGAGTAAGGCATCAAATTGATGTTAGCCCCCGAATCACATAAAGCTCGAGTCACTTCCATTCCCCCAATTATGCATGAAATCGTAAAACTCCCTGGATCTTGCCGTTTAAAAGGCATCTTCCTTTGAATTACGGCAGTACATTCCTCAAAAAGATTCACCGTCTCATATTCTCCAATGCCGTACTTACTCTTTTGAGTAAACATTTCTTTCAAGATTTTCATGTACCCCGGCATTTCTTGCAAAACTTCTAATAAAGGAAGATTTATTTGAATCTTGCTCATGTGTTCTAAGAATCGAGCAAACTTCCTATTCTTCCTACTCTTCTCAAATTATTGAGGAAAAGGCATACGAGGTGCGGTTTCTTTATCCACAGATTTCTCCCCCATTGCTTCTTTCTCCTTTACCAACTTTGGAGTGACTTCTTCTTCCTCCTTGAAAGTAACTCTCTTTTTAGTGCTTACTTCAATCTTATCTTTTTCTGCTTCATATTCTTTTTGTTTCGGTCCTTCATAAGAATGCCCACTCCTTGTTGTGATGGCTCTACACTTTTCCTCTAAAGGATTCTTTTCTTCCTTACTCAATTGATTCATGATACACGAAACTTGTGTTTTGATATCCTCCAACATTTCTACATTTTTCTCACACTTCCATTCTACGTCCACTTCAATTTCTGGTATTCTTTCCTCTTCTTCCAAGGACACCTTTCTTGGTTCATTCCAATAAGTTTGTGAAGGTAGAGCTAACTCTTGCCGTGAATTCCTTGCACTTCCCCCACTATATGGTTTATACTCTCGACACTCTTTCCACTTTTCCTCTTTAAACGGTACATTTCCTCCATACACATGTTCTTTTCCTTCTAGTTTGTTCATCAACTTGTCCATTTTTTCTTGCATAGAAGCCATTTGCTCTCTTAAAGCTTCTATCTCGTTTTCCTTCCTCACTGGTTTTACCGCCTTACACTCCATTCTTCCTCTTGACCATTGACAATTATTTGCAGCTATTCTCTCCATCATCCTCCATGCTTCCTCTTCTTCGAGATCTAAAAACACTCCCCCGGATGATGCGTCCAATAAGACTTTTGACTCATATTCCAATCCTCCATAAAATTGACAAATTAATTGACTCTGCTGGAAACCATGTCTTGGACATTTCCGAATTAACTCTCGGAACCTATCCCATGCCTCATATAGAGGTTCATCGTATCTTTTCCCAAATGATGTGATATCAGCCCTTCTCTTCAAAGTCAAACTTGGTGGGAAAAACTTGAATAGAAACTTCTCTCTCAACTCTTCCCAAATGACAATATTTGATTTGTCCAAGCCTTCGAACCAATTCCTAGCACCATCTCTCAAAGAGAATGAGAATAACCGCAACCGTATTTGATCTTGAGGCACTTGGTTGATCTTTATAGTATCAGTAATCTCCAAAAATCGAGATATATGAACATTTGGATCCTCGGTTATGTGCCCCCCAAATTGGTTGTTTTGTATCATTTGGACCAACTGTGGCTTCATCTCAAATTGTGTGGCATTTACTCCTAACTAAAAACCTCCCGTTAACGGTTCACCTTGAGGTCGAAAAACATTTTGTAATGGTCTCCTCAGACCATTCCTCTCATTGATCATGGCTTTCATCAACTCGAGTTGCCTTTCCAACTCTTCTATCCTAACCGTGTCTTCTTCATGGTTAGCCATCTCAAAATCAATTTGAATATGTGCTCTTCATTCTTGAAGTTTCGTTGCCTCAAGCTCTCTAGCCTTTGATCGAGTGATCATAAACTACCTAGGAAAAATCACAAAACCAATTACAAGTAAACAATCCAACAAAAACAAACAAACACAAATAACAAACAAAACAATGTTAGTAAAAATATTCACACAAGCATTTCCTCAAACACCTAGCATACCATACTTCAACTTTCAATAATTCCACTAGACCTACTAAAAGATTCCCCGGCAACGGCGCCAAAAACGTGACAGTCGTGTGAAGTGACACACAATTCCACGTTAAATTATCAATCTGAGTTCTTTTCTATTCGCTCTCGTGGAAACTATTTACTCGTATGAAGGTGTATTAATAGCTAGGCAATACAATTGTCGTTGATTTTATTTATCTATCAAGCTATGAATTGCAATCTAAACTACAAATGCACACAATCAAGCATTCAACGATTTGCAAACTTTACAAATCACTAACTCTTATCAAATGTTTGGGTAGATTAGAGTAACAAGTCCAACAATCTTAGAAGAAAGTGAGTGTTTGTAAACTTCAATTGATCCAAATTAAATTAAGCTATGTTGTAAACGGATTTTAATTCCTATGAAGTTGAGCAATCGACTCTTATATTCGCTAGTCACTTGCTACGGATAACTAGCGGTAGATGACTCTCAAAGTTGCAAACAGCTACGTTATTAACTCCGAGGCAACTCCCAACCGACCGTCAATTATTACCCTATAATCCTAGCCCCGCACATGGATTGGAACTAAAACTATATGATTATGCACTTTTCACGACGATTCCTTCCGCGTATTGGCTGCAACGTTCACATCAACTACCTATAGATTGGCTATTACCTACATCTAATAGGTATGAACAAGCTCAAGTGCAAATCAAACCTTCATAGGAAAGTAAACAAGCATAGTAGATTCAATCCATCACAATATCCATATTTCAACACTTACTTAGGAATTTAGTTCATCATACCTTGAATTAGAAACAATACAAGTTGAGAAATATGAATTGACAATACAAAGCTTCAAGGTCAAATTGATCTTCTACGATTGCCTTCGTTGAATCCAATCCACCTATTCTCCTTCTTCAAATTCCACCAAGACGATGGAATGTTCATTGGTTCTCCTTGATTCAAGTGGGGGAGGAAGTGTAGAGATGAATCTGGATGGATGTTCGTGACAGTTATTCTCAAATTGGGCAAAAGTTTTTCATTTAATTGATTTTCCCCCTTTTATAGACGAGCTAGCAGGGCCTCGGATCGCCCGAGCCTCCAGAAGATCCACGGGGAACTGGGAAACCCGACCTGGCTCGGCCGAGCCTGCCTCGCTCGGCCGAGCGAAGCCTCTGTTCCATGGCTCGATCGAGCCTGCACACCGACCGATCGAGCGAGCTCTCTGTCAGGCAGCTCGGCCAAGCCTGCACACCGCTAGGCCGGGCGACTCCTCTAAGCTCCCAAAACTCCTTCTTTTGCACCGCTCGGGTGAACATAGCCTCCTCGGACTTCATACTTGGACGATTTTCCTCCAAAACTCTCCAAAATACGCTATATTATGCTCAAAATGTATCCTACATCATTTCAAACACGAAAACACAAAAACAAGACAAAATTATATGATATGAGGTTAAAATGGCCACAAACAAGCACGCTCACACATCGAAAAATAGGTCATTTTACACACATATCAATGGTCGGTGAAGACGGTTGTCTTTGAGCCTATCAGATATGGTCAAAACTTGTCGAAGGCATAGACAACCACGAGCATCTCTTTCTCCGTGGTGGTGTAGTTGCATTGGGCTGGATTCATGCTCTTGCTGGCGTACTGAATCACATGGAAGAGTCTTCCTTTTAGTTGACCCAAGACTGCCCCAACAACGTAGTCACTGGCGTCGCACATCAATGTGAAGGAGACATCCTTCTCCAGAAGGTTGCATAAGGGCCGAGATATCTTTGAGAAGTCCTTGATGAACCTCCTATAGAATCCGGCGTGGCCTAGGAAACTTCGGACAGCTTTGACATTTGTCGGCGGTGGCATCTTTTCAATTTCTATCACTTTGGCCCGGTCCACTTCTAGTCCTTCGGTTGATACTCGATGTCCTAACACAATTCCCTCTCGCACCATGAAGTGGCATTTCTCCCAATTGAGGCATAAGTTTGTCTCGGTGCATCTCTCAAGTACAGTAGCCAGATTCTGCAGACAAACATCGAATGAGCTACCAAAAACTGAGAAATCATCCATAAATACCTCCATGACATCTTCGATCAGATCGTGGAAGATTGCCATCATGCATCTTTGGAAGGTAGTTGGTGCACTTCATAATCCAAATGGCATCGGACGGTAGGCGAATACTCCATAAGGATAGGTGAATGTTGTCTTGTGTTGATCTTCAGGTGCCACAGCTATCTGGTTGTACCCTGAGTAACCATTGAGAAAACAATAGAACGGGTAACAGGATAATCTATCAAGCATTTGATCGATGAAGGGTAGGGGAAAGTGATCCTTGCACGTGGTGGTGTTCAAAGCTCGGTAGTCAATGCAGAACCGCCATCCCGTGACTGGTCTTGTCGCAACTTCCTCTCCATCATCATTCTTCACTATCTGCATCCCCCCTTTCTTGGCTACTACTTGTGTAGGGCTCACCCATTTGCTGTCGGAGATTGGGTAGATCATGCCATGGTCAAGGAGTTTGAGAACCTCCTTCTTTACAACTTCTTGCATGATGGGGTTCAATCGTCGCTGTGCTTGTCTCTTCGGTTTGGCCTCTTCTTCAAGGATGATTTTATGCATGCACAGCGTAGGGCTGATTCCCTTTATATCCCCCAAAGTCCATCTGATGGCGGACTTGTATTTCCGCAGAATTCGCAGCAGTTTGTCCAACTCCCCCTGTGTGAGATAAGCAGAAACAATAACAGGGTAAGTATCATCAGAGCCCAGAAATGCGTACCTGTGATGTGCCGGACATGTCTTGAGTTCCAGAACTGGTGGATCAGGGCTGGAGCACGGCTGCCTCAGGTCACCGTCGATCGACGAAGACCCTCCGTCGATCGACGTGGTCTTCACAGCGGCCTCAATCGACGATGTAGTGGCGTCGATCGACGGGAGCTTGTTTTCCTCCCTTGCTGATTTGTTCTGGCTATATTGATTAGGCAGCAATTCTCTTTTGATTTCTTTTTCCCGAGTTATTTCCTCGAACACGTCCAGCTCCACGACCAGATCCAAGATTTCCTCGGTTGCCTTGTCCAGATTTGTTGATGAGAAAAGAGAGTGTTGCAAGCAGTTTTCCAGGAAGTCTGGTTCGCTTTTGAGAGAGGTGAATGGAGAAGACATTACCGGGCTGAAGTAGTTGATCATGTGGCATTCTTTTTGTGTAGCTTCCATCATTGTGCTTCTGCATTACCTTGTAGATCGAGAATGTCACCGACTCATTGTTCACTCTGAATGTGAGTTTGCCGTCGCGAATATAGATCAATGCTCCTCCGGTCTTCTGGAATGGTCTTCCAAGGATCAGAGGAATGTTGCGATCCTCTTCCATATCGAGCACCACGAAATCGGCTGGGATAATGAAGTCTTTCACCTTCACCAGCACATCTTCCACAATGCCTTTCGGGTAAGTGACTGATCGATCGGCCATCTGAAGTGAGATTGTTGTGGGCTTGATGCTTCCGATCTTCAACTGCTTGAAGATTGACAACGACATCAGGTTGATTGAAGCACCGGAATCGCAGAGGACTTTCCCAAAGGTCTCCCCTCCGATGATGCAGGAGATTGTGAAGGATCCTGGGTCTTCCCTTTTGATTGGCATCTTCTTTTGGATGATAGAGCTGCACTCTTTGAACCGGTTGACCGTCTCATGCTCTAAGAAGGGTCGTTTCTGAGAGACCATATCTTTCAGGAACTTGATGTATCCGGGCATTTCCTGCAAGGCTTCGACCAATGGAATGTTGATGTGCACCTTCTTCATCGTCTCCAAAAATCGTGCATACCTTTCGTTTATCTTGGCCTTGGCAAACCACTGTGGAAACGGTAAAGGAGGTTTCTTTAGTGGTGGAATGGGAGCTGACATCGATCGACAAGAATCAGCATCGATCGACGGGGCCTTTGGTGCTTCGTCGATCGACAGAGACCCCGCGTCGGTCGATGGGACTTTGTCTGCGCTGACCTCTTCATCTTGCTCGATTTCTCCTCCATCCCGGGTATTTGTTCCTGCTTGCGTTGGCCCGTCATAGGACTTACCCCCTCTCAGAGTTATGGCATTCACTTAATTCCTCTGATTCTGGTTCTTGGGGTTGACCTGAGTGTTGCTCGGGAGTTGTCCCTGCTTGTATTTCGTTCCAAGGGCATCGGCGATCTGGCAGACTTGATTCTCAATGATCTGCACATGCTTCTGCACCTGATCAACCTTGGTGTTCACGCCCGATATTTCTTGTTTGAGCTTAGCTACCGTATCGATGGAGCCTTCCATGAACTTAGCCAAAATCTCCTCAAGATTTGTCTTCTTCTCCACTATTGCCCCATCCTGTACGGCAAATCCTTGTGGTGGTTGCTCTGCAGCTTGAGGGTTTGCGTAGGAAAATCCAGGGTGATTCCTCGCGTGATTAAAGGTATAGGGCTGGTTATGCTGCTGATTGTGTTTCTGAAATCTTCCTCGGTAATTGTTATGATAGCCGCCCCTTTGAATGAAGTTTACCTCAGCATTGTCCCCTTCAGTTGGAGCCTGTACCGCCTCGACAACAGGGACTGCTTTCTCTTGCTTTAGAGTCGCGAATTCTTCATTTAGCTTCTTCAGTTCAGTTGCCAGATCAGGTTGTTCGGCGACTTTCTCCACTACTCTCTCGATTAGTTTCACAGGCCGAGTTCGGCATGAGGACCACCTTTGAGTGTTGTTAGCCATCTTTTGGAAGAATTGCATGGCTTTCTTTACGTTCTTCGTCATGACGGAGTCACCTAGTGTGGTATCCACCAATTTGATGATCTTTTCATTGAGTCCTTCGTAAAATTCTTCTGCCTGTTCTCCTGGCGGAAAACTATGTCCGGGGCATGATCTCAGTAGCTCTTTGAATCGATCCCACGTCTCACTGAAGCTTTCATCGGGTCGTTGAGCGAACCTGATGATTTCTTTTCTTCGCTGCCTGATGACGTTTGGAGGGAAGAAGTTCTCCAAGAACTCATTCCTCAGTTCAGTCCACGTACTTATGCTCTCCTTGTCCAATGCAGTGAACCATGATTGTGCCTTATCGCGCAGAGAGAATGCGAACAGACGCATTCGGATGGCACTCTTGCTGACTCCTCCGATTTTGACAGTGTTGCAGAGCATCAAGAACTTATCCAAATGTGCATAAGGATCCTCGGCAGGTCTTTCTCCGAATTGATTTTGCTGCACCATCTGCACCAATCCGGTCTTCAGTTCAAAATTGTTGGCATTGATGCCAATCCTGAATTCTGTCTCCCTGAATCGAGGCTTATACTGGTTCTGCATGCCTCCTCTTCTTCCTCATCGTCAGATTCCTCTGGTGGATCCTGGTTGTCATCCTCTTCATTATCGGGATTATCCTCAAACAATGGGTTACGGCGGACATCCCTTCCATTTGGATTGTTCCTCTCGAGGTCTCTCTCCAGGTTGAGCTGTTGGATCTGTGCCCTCATAGCTTGAACTTCTGGGAGAAGCACAGCTTGCTCCTCTGCAGTTAGCTTTGGTGGCTGCGGTTGAATAACCGGCTGTGGCTCGTTGTCTTCCATTGTTTGATTACTCAAACCTTCCTGAGCACGCTTATTTTTTGGATCTTTCTGCAAGTGGCTTCAATATCCGAGTGATAGTATAGCGGGTCCTTTTCTCTGGCTCTCGTACTCATGCACTACCTATACAGCAAAGGAGGTAGTGAGGTAAAATTGAAAATAACAAGAAACGAACTAGAATTGAAAAACTAAAAAAGCAGAAAACACCACGGCGTCGATCGAAGAAGTAATGACACACGCATCGATCGACGGAAAATCACGTCGATCGACGTAGATGACAAAAAATACGAAAACAGGAAGATGATACAACCTAAATAAGTACTTTGATCACAGTTTTAATAGTAAGATTAATTCTATTCCTTCCCCGGCAACGGCGCCAAAATTTGATCGCTAAATTATTTAACAGCGACTTAGCAAAGCTAATAATATAGCGGCAAGTAAAAATTATCGATCCCACAGGGAAAGAAGTAACAAAAAACCCTAAGTACTAAAACATTAGTTCTCAAAACACTAGTTAGGGAAAAGTCAAATATTGGGCTGTAATTATTTTGAAATTCTCAATACTTGCGAATTAAATTTAAAACAGGAAACTAAATTGCTTTTGATGAAAACGAGTGTGAGAGTACAGATTCCAGGGAAATCTACCTATCAAGTATGACATGGATGAATAAATTGATTATTTCCCAATTTAATTCCTCTTCGTAGTGAAACATCAGAAAAGTATTACAAACTTCTTTGTTGGACAATTCGTAAAGTAGATTAATTAATTACCTATCTCCGCTCGGTCTCAAGATAAATTAACTAACTCCAAAGATCTACAGATTTATCCCTACAATCAATCTCCTTCAGTTACGACAAGAAATCAGATCATATTGTGAAAATCTCTTTCGATTGAAAACTATTACAGTTACGTTTCAAGTAATCAACTAGTTAATCCTAAGATGTGGCTAACAAACTCATGATTATGGAATAAACTCAGATTTACAAACTACGAAGGGAAAGGAAAAATAATTCAATTAATCAAACATGCACACAATGATAATTCGAAACCCTAGAATCTGAAGAATAGATTAGTTACACATATTCGGAATAATTTTCATCTTAGAAGAATAAAACCTGAATTGCATAAAAATCGGAATCCGAAAATAATTCCACAGAACTCTGTCTTCAAACATAAACTTTAAAAACCTTGGGAATCTCTAATCAATCTTCAATACTAAAATCTTGTAATTACTCTAATGTATTCCCCCTCTAAAAAACGAATTTACATGACTATATATAATAGTGGAGAATGTATCATACAATATCTAGGTGTAGATATGTCTTTATCTTCAAAACAGATACAGATTAGGAATCCCCGAACTCGCGTCGATCGTGGAAGAATGGCGACGTGGAATGTCGTCGATTGACGTGGTTGCTGCCTCCGTCGATCTTCTCTTTCTTCCTTTATCGATCGCTCCTTCTCTAATTTCCTCATTGATCGACGAGACATCCTCGTCGATCGACGTGGACCTGAAACTGGAAATCCGACTCTTCTCTGTTTGTGACTAAAAACCTGCATGATTCATCAAACACAACATTACGGGTACAAAAGCCAATTCATGCACGAAAACAAGTACAAAAACGATCTGAACGTTACACAATCAGTCAAAGAACAATCAGATAAGTTGGTGAAAATCCTAACTTATCACTGCCGAGGAACTTGAAGAAGAACGGCACAAAGAAGAACAGGATGTTCTATTTATTGAACTTGAAAATTTGGTCAACATTCCATCACAAGAAACTGGTCAACCTTCAGATCAGACCAACTTCAAGAGGAGGCAAGCGCAAAGGAGCCCTCAACAAAAGAAAATGAAACCTACGAGTGATGATGAGAAAGTCAAAAGAAGGAGCAAGCAAAAAGGATCTTCAGGTAACACTCTCCGAATCAATGTACCTGAGGTAGATACTTATCTACCATTCTCAGATGTCGTCAAGGACATGGCGACAGAATCCGCAGATGCCACAGCAAAGCAAAGGCTTGAATTTTCCGATGAGGACAAATCTCAGAAGAAAAGGTGACAAAGGAAAGTGCTCCAGAGGGCACAAGAACAAAGAGACTATGCTAAGTTTTGACTTGAGATGGCACTTGAAGAAAGGGATTCAAGATACACTAAAGTCATGGCAAGCTATTGTAGGATTTTTCCTTGAACCGAATCACCAAAACCAAACTGAACCGGATCGATCTATGGATATTGCCTATAATTAAAATTCTCAAAACCCTAGCATGCTCCTATGAATTTAATACAAAAAATTGTGGATTTAGGGTTTACCGTAACTCCGTCGAGTCTGAACCAATCTTTCGCGTTTGAATTCCAAATCCCAATTCAACCACGCGATCCGATTTATTCTGCGAAAACAGAAATTAGAGATCTAATTTCTAGATTAAATTCGAAAATCAAAGAGAGAAGAGAAGAGAAATCTGTTCTCCAGATAAGATCTTCAGGGCTGTGTCCCAATGCTGATCAGATCTACTACTGGTGAGGACTCCGTAAAACTGTATTCTGAGCATGACCAGAATAATATAGCGGCAAATGAAAATTATCGATCCCTCATGGAATGAAGCAACCAAAAACCTAAGTACTAAATCATAAGTTCTCAAAATACTGGTTAGGAAAATCAATTGAAAAGTTTTGGTTGTTTTGAAAATCGCAATACTCGCTAATGAAACTTAAACAGGAAGTTAAAATACTTTGATTGAAAATGGTTATGAGAATTACAGATTCCGGGTAAATCTCCTTATCCAGTATGACATGGATGAATAAATTGATTATTTCCAAATTTTAATTCCTCTTCGTAGTGAAACATCAGAAAAGTATTACAAACTTCTTTATTGGACAATTCGTAAAGTAGATTAAT
>JAPKLW010000329.1:52650-87876 GCA_026898455.1 Plectranthus barbatus
ATTCCTGAGCAGTACCACTCAAACCTTATCACTCGTGCCTGAACTTAATCAGCCTGCAGGACTTTGGCACGATGAATGTTATTGAGCTCCTCAGGGAATGTCCCCATCCTATTACTCGAATATGGTTACCTAAGTTCAGTCTCAGGCGGTACTACACGAACTGCTGTTACCCAAGATGCGGATATACGAGCGCGCTGTGTTGGCTCTCCACCATGGCAAGTCAAAGCAACAGTCAACCCGTGCAAACCCCTGAACCTTCGTTAGGGTTTGGACTCAATCAATATAACGAGATCTTGTATTCGCTGATGTCAGACAGACGAATACATTTCACTGCGGTCCATCAATATGCCACCTCTGCGTACCAGCATGTCAAGTAACCAAGACAGACTACTTATTCCGACAATGCCGCAGCCATCCGGACAGACGTATCCTCATACGCTGTCTCGGCTGTGATCAGGTTTATGTCTCACTAGGTCAAGTGATCATACTGTCTTTTGCGATCTATAACACGCCGTATGATCGTCCCTATCGGTGAGACAAGAGGATACCATTGTTCATACATGTACGATTGTTAACAGATAGGAGAAATAAACCGTTGTATACTCATTGTAATAAATGCTTTCAGTATATAAAACCCATCAGCTATGAAGAGCGAAATGCCAGGATTCAAGCTAGAGAACAAAAAGGTCGCATCACTCAAAAATATGTTGATAAATTACAAGCTGAGAAAAGGAAAAGGTCACATTCGCTGAAGATGTGGAAGCAATTGCTGATCTTGAGAGAAGACAACTGAAAGAAGCCCTAAAGGAATCAAGGAGATTGCCAACTCCGGGACAAGGAGAAAGGAGTTGTGACGCAACATAATTTCAGCCTGCCACCGATTAAGGGGGAAGCGTAAGTGCTGAAGAAATTACTACAAGGAATTTGTTGCAGGCTGCTGACGAAAAAGGTAGCAGTCCTGTTGTTGAAAGGGAAAGTGAATCAAAACAATTGGCTGCGCAAGGAGGAAGCCAGAATGTGACAACCATGGCAGAAGCCGATCTGGAAACAACATCAGACCAGATCCAAGCCATTGATTCAGGAAATCAGAAAGCAGAGAAGAGGAATGCAGATTCAGAGACAGTCATGCCAGAGAACGCCCAGTAGATCACCACAGCCGATGAAGAAGCAGATGATGAGGAACCTACTGCTGAAGCAAGTACCTCACTTAATGCTGAGTTAAGAGCACAACTACAAGCAGAGCTCACAGCAAGTGTGCGAGCTCGAAATGAGCAATATCTACGACGACTGGGTATTGAACCTTCTACCGTTCCACGAAGGAATACAGAGGCAGATACCACCAATGTGCTTGACAGAACCATAGAATCCATCTGGAGAATCCATGTTTAGAGAAGAAACTCTAAGAGTGCCAATTGAAGGACCACCAGATAGGAACTACAAAGCACAGAGGATTGCGAAGTGGTGTCCTTCTGTCACTACAAGAGATGACAAGAACGAGGATCTCATCTCCTGGGCACGAGACATAAGCATGTTCATAGAAACTCAAGCTGCCGCCGAAGTCAATGACTCATATCCTGCTGAACTCCAAGGAGAGTCGTCCGATCAAGAATGGTTGAGAATAGAATTCAAGAGATGGCGATTCTTTAACTATGCCACTCACGGATTACATTATGAGTACCGCTCAATCATGATGGCGAGGATGGGTCTTAACTACTGGAGGAGTGAAAAAGAATGGGCTGATGGTTGGATGGACCAGACATCCAAAAGATAGTATACGGAGACGCAAGTTGCTGCAAGGTTATAGAAGATCAAGGCTCACAGAGCAGCCACCGGATATCGATCTCTACCACCATCAGAATACACCATAGAAGACTCTCCACCATTCACTCAGAATTTCAAATCTCCTGCCACCAGACGTCAAATGGCCTCTGCTGAAGAACTGAAGAAGAAGCTAGCAGAAGAACATGTTGCACAAAAGAAAGAGGAAGATAGGATGAAGATGTTGGAATTCAAAGAGAAAATTCTAAATCAACTAGCCAGCAAACCTTTCAGAGTACAGAACTTAAGGCCATCCGCACAGAATCCTGCTGAAGAAGAAGAAGAAAGGGAAACCACACACTCTGTAATGGCTCCGGCTAATCAACCATCCACTTCAACTCCAAGATTGGCAACCGCAGCTCTCATGTCTACCACTGACAATCAAATTGTACCTACTGAGGAATCTCCATTCATGGCAATTGAGCTCTTGAATACCAAAACCTATAAGAGAGATCTCCAACACTATATTTATACCATGGTGGGACGGAGTATCAGAGAGCAAATGATACCAATCATGCACAAGGAAATCTCTACCAAAGTGTCTGAAGGTAAAGACGAGATTCTTGCCATCAAACTTGACAGCTTCGAGACCTTCTCCACTTGAATATTTGCTGCGATCAAAGAGAGGGAAGAGAACAGGTTAGCTGAAGAATCAGAAAGAAGAATGGAGCAATAAGAAAGGATTCGTCGACTGGAAGCGAGAAGACTACAGGAAGAAGATCTAAGGAGACAACATGAAGAGGAAGACGGAGAAGAACAGAGAAGAATTGAAGAGAAGGAAAGAATCAGAAGACAAGAACAAGAAGCTCTCGTGGACAAAATCATGAAGAAGACAACAGAAACTCTCAGCAAAATGAAGAAGCCCACAGTTGGTTCCTCAAGTGCCAAGAATGTTGTTGATTTAGACTCCTTGACGACAAAGAAGTAATATCTCTCTAAACTCTACACCTCCTATCCAGTTGAACAATTTTGTTTACTTTCAATTTGGGTTGAGTGAATGTATGAAAAGATATAAGATTATAAATGAAAACTAACCCAGGTTGAAGACAACATCTCATTGTCAAACGCTGATTTAAATGATTAAGCTGAAATTACACACTTAGTGTAATCAGCAAACTGCGCAGAATGTGATGTATGTGAAATGTTCCGTTATTGCTAGATTATATTATGCGTAAATATTCTTTGTGCTTACTTCGTAAAATGACCTTGAAGTTATTTACCTGATTAACTTGATTTCGAGCAATACCCTTGACACATTAGGGGGAATGTTTAGGAACAATACTGAGTCTACGAGAGTTGAGACACTGAGAATAGATTTAATAATAAATTCTTTTATGTAATCTCAGTAATCAGCTTTCCCATGATCAGTTAGAACTAAAGCATAAGATAGAGAGGCTTTGATCGCACCCAAGAGGGGAAAATTGTTAGGAATATTGCTAGACCCCTCTATTGTTAACAAATTCATAATCATAGTTTGATATGTTTTGGTGGATCAAAGAAATAGCAACTCGGTATCGAGTCAATTGTAAAAAGTCTTGTATAGGAATTCATACTCGAGTAATAATAGATTAAGAAATAAGAGTGAATCGAGTTTGGTGAAGGAGTAAGCAAACTGACATAATTGCTGAAGATCGACAATGAAAAGAAAGGCTAGCAATGCGAAGGAAGCGACAAGGATGCTGAAAAAGAAACTCAAGCAAACTACGAAGACATCCGATGCGCATAAGTAGCTAGCATACGACAATTAGCAATCAAGAGAAAAGTAACCAATCCAAATATCTGATGGATTACGAATTACGAGAAGAACCAACCAACCAAGAGGATGGAATAATCATCATGATGATAAAAGGGTTCAGACCTACAAAGGATCCGTTCTGACAAGAGACGGCTAAAAATAGATGCTACGCCAATCAGAGACAAGGGGACTTGAAGAGTCTCTGTCCGCCGCAGAAAAAGGAAGCATTGATCGCTAAAATTATTTACTAGCGACTTAGCAAAGCTAATAATATAGCGGCAAATATAATTATCGCATCCCATGGGAAAGAAATAACGAAAAACCTTAAGTACTAAAACATAGTTTCATGAAATACTGGTTAGGAAAATCAAATTTTGGTTTTGGTGGTTTTTGAAAATTAAACTAATCTTGCAATTTGAAATTAAAACGGAAAAGAAAATAACTTGACGAATTCAGATATGAGAAGCAGAGATTCCAGGGATATCTACCTATCAAGTATTACATGTATAAATAAATCGATCAATTCACAATTTAATTCCTATTTGTAGTGAAACATCAGAAAAGTATTATGAATTTCTTTATTAGATAATTCAAAAAGTTGATTAATTAATTATCTCTCTCCTTTCGGTCTCAAGACTAATTAATTAACTCCAAAATCCTACGAATCTATTCCTATAATATATTTCTTTCTTTTCAGACAAGAAATCAGTTTATATTTTGAAAACTCTTTCCATTGAAAACTATCACCGTTAAGTCTCTAATTCTCAACAAATTAATCCTAAGATGTGGCGAGCAACTCAAGATTACAAATAAGCACATAAATCACAAACTACGATGGGAAAGGAAAATTAATTCAATTAATCAAACATGTAAACTTGATAGTTCAAAACCCTAGAATCTGAAAAGGAGTTTAGTTACACATATTTATGGTACAAATCATCAAAGACAAATAAAACCTAAATTGCATAAAAAACTGGGTGTAGAAGTCTTCCCACAAAAATCTGTCTTCAATCATAAAACATAAAAACTACTTGTAATCTCCAAAAACTTGAACTCTAGAATCATACATATTAAAAATCGAAATTACATGGCTTTATATAGTGGTGATAGATATATCATACAGCATTTAGGATTAGATCTATCTAAATCATCAAATCAGGATCGAATTAGGATTTCCCGGATCCACATTGATCGATGCACTTGAATGGGCCGTATTGATTGATGCGGGTTGTGCGTCGATCGATGTGGACTTGGCTTCCACGGTCTGCATCAATCCTGCGCGTCGATCGCCCCTTCAAGCAACTGCATCGATTGACACAGGTCTGTGTCGATCGACGCAGGTCTGGAATCCAAACATCTCCAAATACTTTACTGTTTCCGACTAAAAAACCTGCATAATTCATCAACCACGACATTACAAGTACCAAAGCCACTTCATGCACAATAAAACACATAAAACTACTCTAACATCAACCAAACAGTCAAAGAACTAATGGATAAGTTGGTGAAAATACTAACTTATCAACTCCCCCAAACATAAACTATTGATCTTCTTCGATCAATTCACAGATAAGAAATCAAATCTCATGCAGATACAAGTGTGCAATGCTTCACAAGCTTATTTACTATCCAAGTATCACCCATTCATATAAATCACGCAATCCAAACAAAATTTGAATTGTTAAATCGTTGAGGAGGAACCTCATAGGGCAGTGTTTTCACTCATCGCTCGAAAAGTAACGGTTTCGTGTTTCACTCACTCATGGCCATAGCTCACCTCACCATATATTTGACAAGTTTCTCGTCTCTCCACTGCTTATTAGTGTAGCTTTTCAGGGAATCAGATAGGTTTTTATATTGGTTGTAATGTGGCTTGACTAAAAGGTGGGATACATTTGGCTAAGTGACTCAAAATATGACAACGAAAACTCAAAACCCAAACATACCACAACCACATAATTCTTCTCTTGTACACTCACATATTCTTTCTTGCTTTCCTCACAAGAATTTTTTTCAGGGCTCCTTAGAACTTATCATAAACCTTTGTGAACTTATAACCATATCAACACATATTTATATTTTTTCTTTTTCTACTCATGTTCACCTTCTTATTCTACCCACGGAAGCCCTTATTTTAACACATGGAACTCATCAATTTTTTTTAGTTCCTCCAACACTTATCAACTTGTCACACCCCACACTTTCCAATAAATAAAACTCTCATTCATCAACCCTAATAGTCAAAGGAAATTCATTCAAGGCTCAAATGGGCTACAAGTGGAAATTAAAGGTTAGTGTATAGGAGATGGGCTATGAAAGAACATGCCTAAAATCATTTTCACCCTATTACTACACTTAATGCAGCCTCAAGAGAGAAACTCGTCAAATTCTAGGAAGATATTGCTAAAAACCTTGTCACTCATCAAATGAAAAAGGAGGCTCAAATTCTCACACAGGGTTAAAATTTTTGTTACTCCTCAACTATTACCCAATTTGAATAGTTATCATGCACAATTTATATTTTAAAGATCAACTCATCAAGCAAATATCTCCTATCATTGGCTACTCTATCACACAGATTTTCATTCTCAATCAGCAAAAATCTCAATTATAAATCAAATATTGTCATTTAAGGGAGGATGAGTCACATTTTCAATGCCAACATAATCAAAATAGTTCTGACTATCCTATGTTCAAAAGCTCCTAGAACAATTCTCAAGACTCTACGGATCAGAACTAGTACCACAAATCAAGAATTCAAAATACTACAAGTACCCAAAAATCAAGAGTTCAGAATGCTAGTTTGAATGAAAAACCTTGCAGAGAGCAATTGTTCACATTGATGCAAAAGAACAAGGATGGTGATGGTGCAAGAAAATACAAAAAAATTAAAATCACCAAAACAAAAAAACAGTAAATAAAATAAAATAAAAATGTTTCCCTTTTCCATCCTCATCCCCCCAAACTTGTTTCACTCGAAGGAGTGGACAAGTTTGAAAGTTAGATAGGAAAATAGAAACGGTACCTCATTCCTCCTCCGAACGGTCCTCCATCTCCACATCGGCGGATGGCCAAACAGGGAGTCTCCGACGCCTGTCCTGGCGCTCTCAAAGGCGGCGGGTGTAGACGGACTCCTGGTCGTCAAAGAGAAGGCGCTGCAGCTGACTATCGATGGTGTCCAACCTCGTGGTCACATAATGGCGAAACTCGGCCTGCTGGGTGCGCTCTGGCGCATGCAAGGAAGCCTGCTGCTGCATGAATTGGTAGATCATCGCCAGATCCATAGCGGAAGAGGAAGACTCTCCCGCAAAGTGACTGGACCAGGCACCACCGGTCCAGCCCAGAATCTCGCCGGCTGTCTCCTCATGCTCCTCCCGCTCGGGGGCCTTTTCCCCCGTGGCATCTGCTGGGGGTGAATCCTGCGGTGGCTCAGAAATCAGACAGCAGCAATGACGCCTCTCCTCTCGGCCCTCCTCACGGGCGCGAGTCTCCGGTTGGTGACAGAATCAGAAGGTGCCAGATCTCCCACAAGGCCCAACCATAAGCTGCAAGTGGGCGGGGGTGCTCATCAACCAGTTGTCGTGGAAGTGGGACTCCATGACGTGAGTGAGGTCCGGCTGAGGGAGTGGAAACTTTTCTACATTGGATATTCACAACGACCAACCACCCTCACGTGCAGTGAGCATCTGCATCTGCACCAGTCGTGCAGTGCCGAGTCCCCTCCTGTCTTGAAGCATCTCACTGTCGGCCAAGTCGATTCCCAAATGCTCCGCAATCGGGGTGATCAATCCCCCGCTCCAAATATTCCCCTTCGTGGCCTTCACTTGTTGCCTCCAGTGGTCCATGATCAGGGCTACGAAACTAAAGCTCTCATCCGTCAGCATGCAATAGAGGGCGTAGAGCTCTCTGACCCGCACCTTTGCACTCTCATGGTGGCCGGTGATCGACTCCCCCATTCACTACCAAAGATATCGGAACACGGGGTTGTCGATGTAGGAGGCTTTAATGCCTCCTGTATCGAACTCTTGCACATTCTCCGCTACTTCAGCCGCGATTTGTTGCCAAAACTGGACTATGTTGAAACTCGCGGGAAGAAAAACGTCTCCAGCTTGTAGGACTCCCCAAATGCCATCTAACACATCTCTCGAAAGCTGGTAAGGTCGGTACAGAAGCTGCAAGCTGATGGTTGTTGGCTCGGACTCTGGTTGCACTTTGTAGACTTGGAGTGATGCAAAGAACTCCAGCACAAGCGATGGATATGTGGGCCACCGCACTGTCATCCAAGTTCCCCATCCGGCTCTCTCCAGCAGGGCCTCAACATCAGCCCGAATCCCAAGCAGGTCCATTGTTTGTGGGCATGGGTAGAGAGTGTGTCTGACTCTAAAGTTCGATCCACAGAATTTCTGGTAAAGCTCTTCTGCTTCTTGGTTGGCAAAAATTGGTCGGAAAGTTATTTTTAGCTGCAGGGATGGAAGGAAAATGTCAAAATGTATTCAGTTTACTTCACAAATTTTCCAAGCAACAATACCAAAAAAATTGCAATTAACTTCTTGTTGCATCTAACCATGTAAAATTGGTTTCACCATCAAGCAATTCACCCCTATTTCTATCATAATACATCCCCAATCGAAATAATTTCAACCTAACTATGTGCAAGTAAGAAAACTAGCAAAAAAGGATTATCCCCAAACACGCTAGAATCAAAGTTATTCAATTCCATGACTACAAATGTTCACACTACGAATAAATTGACTAGAACTAGGACCCATATCGAACAATCATGTAAGAGTTGCTAAGAAATCGTCCATAAAAGCAAAAATTGAAACTAGGGCACCATGGTCCAATTTTATCAAAATCAAGCTCAAGTTCTTCAAATATCACAAAATAATTTGAGGGGAAGAGTCTAGAATTCGTACCTCGAGTTGTAGTGGCGAGTTATGGGCAAATTTTTCGAAGTTGGGGGTTTTTGTTGGGAAAGTAGTGTGCGTGCGTGTGTGTTTGTGTTGAGGGAATGAAAAAAAACTGGGTTTTAAAACCCACTTACCGCGCCTCTAAAACCCGTGCGTCGATTGACGCAAGTTTCACATTGATCGACGTGGAATTGGTGTCGATCGACGCAGACCAAAAAGTGGCATCGTTCGATGCAACTTTTGTGTCGATCGATGCAGACCTGAACAGACGGATAATAAAATCCGAAAACTTAAAAATAACTTGTAAAAACTCTAATTCCTATTGACTCAACTGGACTAAATGAAAATAAGAAACGAAAAATAGTAATTCGTTGGGTTACCTCCCAACAAGTGCTTGGTTTAATGTCGCTAGCTCGACAATACCTATGCTTCATGGGCGATTCAAATAGTACTTCTCCACAACACCAATTTGAAGTGGTGTGTAGTACGGTTTAAGTCTTTGCCCGTTGACCTTGAAAGTCTTACCGTCTTGATCGACTAATTCTACTACACCGTTTGAAAATTGGCAAACTACCGTGTATGGACCAGCCCACTTTGATTGTAGCTTTCCGGGCATGAAACGAAGGCATGACTTGAAGAGAAGAACTTTGTCATTCGAGTTGAACACATGCATGTGAATCCCCCTGTCGTGGAACCTCTTGGCACGCTTCTTGTAGATGACGTTGTTCTCGTATGCTTCATCCCTAAAGTGTTCCAATTCGTTCAGCGCCAAAGCTTGATCTGCTGCAGCCGTCCTCCAGTCCAAATTCAGCTCTTTTATCGCTCTCCAAGCCTTATGCTACATCTCCACGGGGAGATGATAGGATTTCCTGAAAACCAGCTGGTATGGGGACGTTCCAGTGGGCATTTTGTAAGCGGTGCGGTACGCCCATAATGCATCGTCGAGCTTCACAGCCCAATCATTCCTTTGTTTCACCGTCTTCTCCAATATCTGCTTGATTTCGCGGTTGGACAGCTCCGTCAGCCCATTCCATTGAGGGTGATACGGGGTAGTAACTCGATGCTTGACTCCGTACCTAGCAAGAAGAGAAGCAAGCCATTTGTTACAAAAATGAGATCCCCCATCACTTACCAAGGCTCTAGGCGTCCCAAATCTTGTTACAAGCTTGTTATATCGGACGTCGTGCAGAAACTTCTTTTTTGCATATGGAGAAGAGTCCGGTGGAAGGACACCGGCCACCAGATAGTTGGCGAAATCCGCATACCATGGTGTCTTAGACTTGTACATCTCTCCTAGATCCCGAAGGGCATAGATCTGCTCGTCCAGGAATGTCTCTCGGATCCTCGTCTACTGGTTATCCCCTTTGAATGGTGTCTCTAATCGTGACAGGTGAGCGGCGATCACATTCTCGCTCCCTTATCTATCCTTGATCTCCAAGTTGAACTCCTGTAGCAGCAGTATCCACCTAATCAATCGGGGCTAGGCATCTTGCTTCGCCTACAGGTATCTGATGGCTGCATGGTCAGTGTAGACAATTGTCTTCAAACCTATGAGATAGGAACGAAACTTGTCAAATGCATAGACCACTTCGAGCATCTCCTTCTCTGTGGTGGTGTAGTTGCATTGCGTCAGGTTCATGCTCTTGCTGGCATAGTGAATGACATGGAAGAGTCTCCCCTTCAGCTGCCCTAAAACTGCTCCTATTGCGTAGTCGCTGGCATCGCACATCAGGATGAAAGGCTCACTCCAATCCGGAGAAGTCAGGACCGGTGCAGTCACTAATGCCTCTTTTAGTTTCTCGAAGGCCTGCAAGCACTCGTCATCAAACACGAATGATGCATCCTTCTCCAACAAATTGCACAATGGCTGAGATATCTTTGAGAAGTCTTTGATGAACCTTCTGTAAAACCCGGCATGACCGAGAAAGCTCCGGACTGCTTTGACACTTGCTGGTGGTGGCATCTTTTCAATGGTTGTCACTTTGGCTCGGTCCACCACCAGTCCTTCAGCTGACACTCTATGTCCGAGCACGATCCCTTCTCGCACCATGAAATAGCATTTCTCCCACTTGAGGTACAGGTTGATCTTGGTGCATCACTCTAGTATAGTAGCCAGTTTCTACAAACAAACATCGAAAAAGCTACCAAAAACTAAGAAATCATCCAAGATTACCTCCATGACATCGTCGATTAGGTCGTGGAAGATGGCCATCATGCATCTTTGGAAGGTCGCCGGTGCGTTGCATAGCCCAAATGGCATCCATCGGTACGCGAACACTCCGTATGGGCAGGTGAATGCGGTCTTGTGCTGGTCCTCCGGTGCCACAACAATCTGGTTATACCCTTGATAAGTTCATTATTTCACTCACTTATCTATAGTATTTGATACTATTTTACGTATTTTTCTTTCATTTATATATATAATTCATGCATGAGTCTATTATATGTGGTTTATGTGGTTTTATGCTTGTCATGGTGCGTTTTTGCAAGGTTTTAGGCTTAAACTCACTGAAAAACCATTCCGAAAGCAGTGATGTGCAAGAGTAGCAGTGAAGAGTTTCTACACAAAAGGAATTCGGGCTATTGGCGCTTGGCAATGTATAGATCTTCAAATTAGCTTTCCAACGCAACTGGAATTGGGTCAATCGGAGTTCGGGAGTGAAAGTTATGGCCAAAACCGTGAGACCGCGCAGATCTACTTCGACCAATGCGAGGGTCGACGTCGACCGAGTTGTAAAACACGCGCTTCGAGTGACGCTGACCCACCTCGATCGAAGTCGACGAAAATTTGGCAAAATTTGCTCAAATTCGAATCAAATCGGATTTTTAGCCCTAGATATGATAGGATACACATCCCCCACTATAAAGAGGCCTTAAATTCGAGTTTTATTCACCTCTGCACATCTTTTCATTCAGTTTTGGATCTTTGAAGCATTCAACATCCTTTATTTTACAGCACGAACCTTTACTTTCTTGTAAGTTATTTTTTATGCACTTTAATAATATGTTTTGTTTTGGTTTTCTATCTGCTATGAGTGGCTAGAAACCCTAGCGGGTTCTAGGGCAACGAATAACAATCTTATGCAAATTTAATTGATTAACAATGATTGCTTGGTTTTGAATTGTTAAGATTTAGAATTAATAAGATCGAGAGATGGAATCAATTCTAGGTTTACAGTTATTGATTGAAGGACTAAAAAGTGAAAATTGATAAAAGGAAAAGGATTTCAAATACAATTAACAATATGTCCTAGGGGAATAACAATTGTAATGTTTAATCTGAGGAATTATAAAAGATTGATTAGTATTGTGTTATTGAGGTTGACAAAGCATATACATTCACATACTAGTAATCTAAGGCTATAATTGTCCGACCAAGAAGTTATAGTACATTAAGATTTCCCTCCAAAGCAAGTTAATTGACTATGTGTATTTTGATTGATAGTTCGCCCTAGGATATGTGTCTCTTTAAATTTGCTTTCAAAATCTTTAAATTTTCGTACTGTTTTCTTTAAATTCCAAAACTCAAAACCCCTGATTTCTGATAACTCAAACACTAGATTCTAGGAACATGACTAGTACATGAAATAATTTCGTTACACAATTCCCCTGGATTCGATAACCTTAGGGTTCTTTATAAATTTATTTGCCGCTGTAACTGCAATTATTTTGTAGAATTTTACAGCGATCAAATTGGCGCCGTTGTCGGGGAGTTGTTAGATATTATTTTGTTATTATTTTATCCTAGGATTAGTTGGATTGAGTTTGTATTTTTACTTTATTTTTGTTTGCGTGTGTACGTTTTTCATCTCGACTTCGATCGACGCCTCCACACATCGATCGACAATGAGAATTTACGAGCGTCGATAGGTGGTGCATGAACACTTGGTCTCATAGGAAGCCGCTTGAAGCCTTCAACCCTAAGATAGGAACCTCCTGCAGGAAAAACAAAAAGAAGGGAAAAGACAAACAACAAGAGATGGAAGAGAATCCTGAAGCACCTCTGCAAAATATGACTCCCGAGGAGCAGAGGCAATTTGTGAATGAAGTACAACAACTAAGAGCACAACTACAAGCAGGCCAGGATACTCAGGCAGAACAAGCTGCAAGACTAGCAGAGTTGAACAACAGGTAGATAGTGGTTCCACAAAGGTCCATCTTAGATCGATTCCTTCCTTAGCAAGAGGAGGCCGGATTCAGAGTTGGCAGCGATGCCAACAACTTTGAGCTGCGTACAAGCCTTATTCAGATGGTGCAGAAAAATTAATTTGCGGGGAGAGCTGGAGAAGATCCATATGCCCACCTTAACCAGTTCATTGAGGTGTGTAATACAGTGAAGCATAATGGAGTACACTAGGATGTAATCAGAATGAGACTGTTCTCGTTCTCGTTCTCACTCAGAGACGAGGCACGGTCTTGGTTTGCTGGATTGGATAAGAGTTTGATAGGGACATGGGGGGAGCTTCGATCAGAATTCTTCACCAACTACTTCCTGTCAAGCCTGATGTTGAAGAGGAAAGCTGCTATCACCCACTTCAAGCATATGTATGATGAATCACTTCATGAGGCCTGGAAGAGGTACAAGGAGCTCTTGCAGCTCTGTCCTGGACATGGGATCGATTTAGAGATGAAGGTTTGTCACTTCTATGAAGGACTGACTTCACACATGAAGAAGTTGGTTGATGCATCCGCTGGTGAAATTTTGATGAAGAAGAGTGGAGCCGAGGGAATGAGACTCCTAGTGGATATGGCTCTGAATAGCCATCAGTGGCCGACCGAGAGGCAGCCACCAGTCAAAGCAGTCAAGACAAAGCCATAATTCGACGTGGTTGCTGAAGTGAAAATGCTCCAGGAAGACATTGCAAAATTGAAAGCAGCAAAAGCCATAGCTACCGCTGCTGCAGAGCCAAGCATGGCCATAGTACCCGTGGAGGCTGACTACATCAACCGGGGAGTGAGTAGTTCATCTGGAGCTGCTGGAGCGGAGGTGAACTATATTGGAGGTGGTTATCAGAATAACTATCGAGGAGGCAATCAAGGGTATCATTACAACCATGGGAGAACTCACCCTGGTTTTTCATATTCTAACCCCTCTGCAGCAAAACACCCACCACCGGGTTTTGATGTAGGTGCAGGAGGAGAGATCGTGGAAAGGAAGAAGTTTGTGCTAGAGGAGACGCTCGAGAAATTCATCAAGAGCTCTGAAAATCGGTTTGGGAAAGTGGAAACTGAGGTGAAGGGGATGGCCAACCACATGCAGCTGATGACGAAACATCTTCAAATCTTGGACACCTAACTGAGACAAATTGCCACTACTCTCATAAATCAGCACAAGCCAGGACAACATCCAAGCACAATCGAGACAAATCCAATAAAGGAAAAGTCTGTGAATGTCATTACACTAAGGTCCGGGATGAGTTACAAGGGTCCCGAGAAGGTTCGGGACAAGGATGGAGCTGAAGAGGCACAAACACACGCCACTGAAGGCTCGACTTCGATCGACGCACATCCCACGTCGATCGAAGTCGAGGGAGATAAGGAAGAATCAAGCAATGCTAAAGGCTCGATTCAATCGACGCATCTGGCATCGATCGATGTGCGCAGAATTTGACATTGATCAAAGCGCCCTTGCATCAGTCGAAGTAGAGGCCCACCTCGAGCGAGAATCCGGCGAATTCTAAAGACCCTGTACAGCCCATGCAATTCCCTCAGAGGTTCGCGAAGCAAAAGGAAGACTCCAAGTTCGCGAGGTTTGTGGAGAACTTAAGGAGGGTTAGCATAAACATTCCGCTAATCGAGGCATTAAAGAAGATCCCGGGATACATGAAGTACCTTAGAAAACTTATGAGTGGAAAGAAGTAGTTCATGGAGAACGAGACTGTGAAGGTACACGTACAGTGCAGCCTGTTGCTGCAAAAGCAAGTGCCCATCAAGAGAAGCGATCCTAGATGCTTTTCTATACCGGTTGAGATTGGGGGATGCACATTCCAGCGAGTATTGTGCGATACTGGGGCCAGTATCAATCTGATGCCGTACTCTATCTACAAGCGCCTCAACATCGGAGAGATAAGGCCCACTACTATAACTCTACAGATGGCAGATGGGACTGTATCCCACCCAAAGGGAATTCTGGAAGATGTGCTCATTCGAGTGGGCCATCTGATCTTCCTAGCAGACTTCGTGGTGCACGTTATGAAGGAGGACGAGAACATGTCCATGATCTTGGGGCGTGACTTTCTCGATACTAGCATTGTGCTCATTGACTACCGAGGGGGCAAGATCACACTCCGGGCCAACGACGAGAAGATCACCTTTGTGATCGACAAAAGCAAGAGAAAGACGGAGTGCAACCGGATCACCACCACTTAAGAAGAAGATGAGTCCGAGGAAGAAGAAGCCGCTGTTATAGAGTGGGAGCATGGAAATGAGAGGGTGACATTATGAACTAAGCCTCCTTAACCCGAGCTCACCACCATCATCAAAGATCGGAAGGTGTACATGGTAGACGCTAAAGGTCGGCGAGTCTGGACCCGACCACCCTGGTTTTGATTTGAGGTATCATCGAGCTACGACGTTAAACAAGCACTTGTTGGGAGGTAACCCAGCTGCTCTCATATTTTTCCTTTTTAGTTTCATTTTTAATTGTTATTATATTTTATTTTCGAATTTTGTCTGCACTAACTCTATTTTGCAGCATAAAAAAAAGTTGAGCGAGCATTGCTCGACTTCGATCGACTCAGCCTGGCATCGATCGAAGTCGAGATCGATAATGTGTTATACTTCGACACATAGAAGGAGTCGACAAGAAGGCTTCCGTCGATCAAAGCGAGCCTGCATCGGTCGATGAGAAGTGCCAAATGCCCAAAACTCACGGCGTGCGGGTTCCAAAACCTCCGAGATAAAAAGTTGATGTCTGAGATCAATTATCGGGTATTATTCCTTCCCTTTGTCTGATTCTCAAACTTTTTCCCACTCTAGAGTTGGAAATAAGTTTGGGGGGATGTGGACAAAGGAGGAATATTTTATCTTTTTATTTACTTTCAGTATTTCAATTTTTGCATGCATATATTTTAAATTTTTCATTCTATTTTTATGGGGAAATTTTTAGAATTTTGAGATAACCCGAACAAGAACTAAGATTAGAATTGATTGAGGGCTTAGTTGAATTGATTGGGATTGTGATTAGATGCCTATGAATGTAGAATATCGCATGACAAGGTTTATTTGAAATTGATACTTGCATGCTGATTGAGTTGAATTGAAATTAACTGTGGGAGAAATTGTTAAACCCTTGTGTGAGAAATTGAGCCATAAATTCGTTTGATGTGAGATTCTCATGTGTGTTTCAATTTCTCTAGAATTTGCTTATTTTCTTTTTTGAGACTGCATAGTGTGCACAAGTTTAGGAAATGATCTTAGGCCATCTTTGATAGCCCAATTCCCTAAACATTGTCCCTTCACATTAAATTTTCCCTAGTTAGCCACTTTTGAGCCTGTGCAAAATTTTTCTTTCCTTGTCTATGAGATTAAGAAAAAGTATTGGTTTCTCTCATGTCTTGAGTTGTTGTATATGGGGTGGATTGATTGTGAATGAGAGATAAGAAAAAAATAAATTAGTGGTGAAAAAGATGTGTGAAAAAGAAGCTCAAGGAAATAATTAGAATTCTCATAAGTTCTCTGAAAAAGAGAAAAATTATTATAAAAGAGCATAAGATATTCACATGAGCAAAAAAAAAATTGTGTTTGTTGATATATTTGAGGAGAAGGTTGAATGAAGTTGGTGGTTTGGATTAGTTGAGGATGCATACTCAGTTTAATTTAGTCACTAAGCCAAAATTTCCCTACCCTTCACAAAAAGCCTACGTTACCACTCTAATAAAGTCTTTTTTTATTCTAGACTTGTGTACACATTCTAGCAGTGGAGATAGTAGAAAATTTGCAAGCCTATGGTAGAAATTCATTCATACATGTGTTGAGTGCTTTCATCTTTACCCTATACACTTGAGAGTTGAGCGAAACACTTCCCGTGAGTTCTTCCACTGTTAATGGATTTTCTGTCTCTTTCAAACTGCGAGTGGATAGTGAATTCTTGACCCTTGACTGTGATGAATCTTGTGAGGCATTGCACTCTAATTACATGACTTTTCGATTTCTTTCTTTCCTATTGATTGAGGACAATCAAATGCTCAACTTTGGGGGGTTTGATAAGTTCATTATTTCACTCACTTATCTATAGTATTTCATACTATTTTACGTATTTTTCTTGAATTTATATATATAATTCATGCATGAGTCTATTATATGTGGTTTATGTGGTGTTATGCTTGTCATGGTGCGTTTTTGCAAGGTTTTAGGCTTAAACTCACTGAAAAACCGTTCCGAAAGCAGTGACGTGCAAGAGTAGCAGTGAAGAGTTTCTCCACAAAAGGAATTTGGGCTATTGGCGCATGGTAATGGATTGAGCTTCGAATTAGCTTTGTAATGCAATTGGAATCGGGTCAACAGGAGTTCGGGAGTGAAAGTTATGGCTAAAACTGTGAGACCGTGCAGATTGACTTCGACCGACACGAGAGTCAACGTCGACCGAGGTGGAAAACACGTGCGTCGAGCGACGCTGAGCCACCTCGATCGAAGTCGACGGATATTTGGCAAAATTTGCTCAAATTCGAATCAAATTGGATTTCCAACCCTTGATATGATAGGATACACATCCCCCACTATAAATAGGCCTTAAATTCGAGTTTTATTCACCTCTGCACATCTTTTCATTCAGTTTTGGACCTTTGAAGCATTCAACATCCTTTATTTTCCAGCACGAACCTTTACTTTCTTGTGAGTTATTTTTTATGCACTTTAATAATATGGTTTGGTTTGGTTTTCTATCTGCTATGAGTGGCTAGAAACCCTAGCGGGTTCTAGGGCAACGAATATCAATCTTATGCATATTTAATTGATTAACAATGATTGCTTGGTTTTGAATTCCTGTTTGAATTGTTAAGATTTAGAATTAATCAGATCGAGAGATAGAATCAATTCTAGGTTTAGAGTTATTGATTGAAGGACTGAAAAGTGAAAATTGATAACAGGAAAAGGATTTCAAATACAATTAACAATCTTTCCTAAGGGAAGATAGCAATTGTAGGGTTTAATCTGAGGAATTATAAAAGATTAATTAGTATTGTGTTATTGAGGCCGACAAAGCATATACATTCACATACTAGTAATCTAGGCTATAATTATCCGACGAAGAAGTTATAGTACATTAAGATTTCCCACCAAAGCAAGTTAATTGATTATGTGTATTTTGATTAAAAGTTCGCCCTAGGATCTGTGTCTCTTTAAATTTGCTTTCAAAATCTTTAAATTTCCATACTGTTTTCTTTAAATTCGAAAACTCATAACCCCTAATTTGTGATAACTCAAACAATAGATTCTAGGAACATGACTAGTACATGAAATAATTTCGTTACACAATTCCCCTGGATTTGATAACCTTAGGATTCTTCATAAATTTATTTGCCGTTGTAACTGCAATTAGTCTGTAGAATTTTACAGCGATCAACCCCGAGTAACCGTCAAGAAAGCATTAGAAATGGTAACCAGTTAATCTATCTAACATTTGATCAGTGAATGGGAGAGGAAAATGATCCTTGCGAGTGGCGGCGTTAAGGGCCCGTTAGTCAATGTAGAATCGCCTTCCAGTGACTGATCTTGTCGCGACCTCCTCTCCATCGTCGTTCTTTAGAATTTGCATCCCCCCTTTCTTGGCTACAACTTGAGTGGGGCTTACCTACTTACTGTCGGAAATTGGGTAGTTCATGTCGTGGTCTAGGAGCTTCAGAACCTTCTTCTTCACGGCCTCTTGCATGATTGGGTTCAATCGTCATTGGGCATGTCTTTTTGGCTTGGCGTCTTTCTCCAAAATGATTTTGTGCATGCATAGTGAAGGGTTGATCCCTTTGATGTCTCCCGTAGTCCACTCGATGGCTGACTTGTATTTCCGAAGGACTCGTAGTAGTTTATCTAATTCTCCCTATGTCAGGTAAGCAGAGACAATAACAGGGTAAGTGTCGTTAGATTCCAAAAAGACATACCTGAGATGTGCCGGAAGTGCCTTGAGTTCCAAAATAGGCAGATCGGAGTTAGATGGCTACTGCTTCAGACTTGCATCGATCGACGTGTGATTTACGTCGATCGACGAGGATGATATGGCAGTAATCCCTTTTCCACGTCGTGCCATTTCGATCGACGGAGACTTCTTGTCAAGCTTCCTCCTTGCGTTGATCGACGGGACTGTTGCATCGATCAACGGGACTGTTGCATCGATCGATGTGGCTCCTAATGCTGCATCAATCAACGTGCTTCCGCCGTCGATCGACAAACTTCCACGTTTTCCTTTCTTGTCCTAATTGTATCGGCAAGGTAGTCGCTCCTCTTTGTTCTCTTTTTCTCGTGTTATCTCTTCGAGCACATCTAGCTCCATCACTAGATCTACAAGCTCATTATCTGCCTCATCTAAATTGGACGATGAAAACAGAGAGTGCAGTAAACAGTTCTCAAGAAAATTTGGATCAGTTTTAAGAGAGGAGAAGGGAGAAGACATCATCGGATTGAAGCAATTAACCATGTGGCTTTCTTCCTGGTAGCTCCCTTCATTGTGCTTATGGAGAAGGTGGCTGACTCATTGTTGAGTCGGAATGTCAGTTTGTCGTCTTGGATATCAATCAGTGCTCCCGCGGTCTTCAAGAATGGTCTCCCCAAAATCAGCGGAATGTTGTGGTCTTCTTCCATGTCAAGCACCACAAAGTCTGCTGGAATGATGAAATTCTTCACCTTCACAAGTACGTCTTCTACGATGCCTCTTGGGTAGGACACCGATTTGTTGGCCATCTGCAGTGATATGGTCGTTGGTTTGATGCTCCCGATCTCCAGTCTCTTGAATATTGACAGCGGCATTAAGTTGATGGATGTGCCAGAATTGCAAAGGACTCTCCCGAAGGTCTCTCCTCCAATCACGCAGGAAATTGTGAAAGACCCTGGGTCCGCCCTCTTGGTCGGCATCTTCTTTTGAATAACTGCGCTGCATTCCTCAAACAAGTAGATTGTTTCATGCTCCATGAAGGGTCTTTTCTGAGAGACCATGTCCTTCAGAAACTTGATGTATCCGGGCATCTCTTGCAGTGCCTCAACCAACGGGATGTTGATGTGCACCTTCTTCATATTCTCTAGGAAACGTGCATACCTCTCATTCATCTTTGTTTTGGTAAAATGTTGTGGATACGATAGAGGAGGTTTCTTTGCAGGTGGGCTGAGAACCTGCGTCGATCAATGTAGATCTGTGTCGATTGACGTGGCTCTTGTTGCTGCGTCGATCGATGTGGACGTGCCTGCTGCTGCATCATCGGCCTGCTCTACATCTTCGTCCTCTTGCGAATCCTTCCCGGCCTATTTTGGCCCTTCATAAGATTTTCCCCCTCTTAAAGTGATGGCATTCACTTGATTCCTCTAATTCTAATTTTTGGGGTTAACTTTTGAGTGTTGCTCGGAAGTTGTCCAGGCTTGTGCTGGGATCCGAGGGCATCGTCAATCTGGCTGGCCTAGGTCTCTATAATCTGGATATGCTTCTGCACCTGGTCTACTTTAGTATTCACGCCTGAGATGTCCTGCTCCAGTTAGCTCACTTTATCAATGGACCCCTGCATGAACTTAGCCAAAATATCCTCGAGATTTGGCTTCTTCTTCTCCACCACCGCTCCATCTTGCACTTCAAATCCAGGTGGTGGCTGCATTGCAGTTTTAGGGTTCGCATAGGAAAACCCAGGATGGTTCCTAGCGTGATTGTAGTTATAGGGTTGGTTGTGCTACTGGTATCCTCCACGGTAATTGTTTTGGTAACCACCGCTTTGGAAAAAATTCACATCGGCACAATCCCCTTCAAGTGGAGCTTGCACAGGCTCTACTACAACAACTTTCTTCTCCAATTTCAGTGTAGCAAAGTCTTCTCGAAGTTTCTTCACCTCGGCTGCCAAATCAGGTTCTTCAGCAACCTTTTTCTCCACTACTTTCTCAACAACCTTGTGATACCTCTCTCAAGAGAGTTATATTCATGCCTTTAAATTAATAAATTCGAGTCCTTTAAGTCTTGTTTAAGTCCAGTTTAGGTTTAAATAAACATGTTTATGCATGATTGGTGTTTAGAGGAATAGTTGTTGCAAATTAACTCTTTTGTGTCTAGTTTAGTATCAAATAATGCAGGAAAAACATAAAGTATAAATTCCAAAAGAAAGTGAAAATGCCGAGTGAAGATGCTGCAGCATGAAGTCAGCATGGATACTAGAGAAGAAAGAGAAAGTCGGGGACTGAGAAAGTAGCAGCTCAATTGGGCCACCTGTTCACTGCTGACATGGATAACTTAATGCTGAGCTGAGCTGGGGAGATTAAAGTTGTTGACTAAGATGCCACATCACTGAGGGTCATTTATGGCAAGTTGCATCTAATTTGGGAAACCTAAAAACCCATTTTTGGAGGAGGAGCCACCAATAAAAGGGGGGAGAACACATTTTGAGAGCAGCTTTTGGTATCTGTGTGCTTGGGGACTGTCTGGAGAATGGAACGCAACATGGGTGGAAGATAGCTGAGGAAGTGGAGTGTGGAGTGTGGAGCTCTCGGGAGAGAAGCTGCCAAATTCGCCTTCAATCTTGGCTAACTTCCTCTTATCTTTATTTCTAGTATTTAGATTTCTGTTCTAGAGAGATGTTGAGCTGTAATTGGAAGATTATGCCTCTTTTTCTCACTCTAGCCATGAGCTAAACTTGTTGACTTAGGTTGTTAACTTGCTATGCATTGAGCTTTCTCTATCTGCATTTTAATCGAGCTGAATCTCTGTTTAATCTTGGTATTATGTTATGTTTATCTTGCTGTGCTTAATCACCATAGTTTAGATATATTTCTGGAATGATTCTGGAAAGGTTAATCTCAGGAGAGAGCCTTGATTGAAGCTTGAATCTAGAGCATAGGAATATGTCTAGATCTAGTTTGCTAAGTGGAACCCCGAGCTTTGGTTTGGCTGAATATTTATCTGACTTACATAGGAATATGGTAGTTAAGATGAATAGAGGCACATCAGCTACTTTTGGAAAACTGAGCAGAGATAGCTAGGTTAGCAACTGAGAATCATGCTAGGTTAATGCTGCAGCATCTTTATTAGCAAAGCACTATTATCAACCTGAGTTACTTTTCATTCCCCTGTTCGCGAGTTTATTGCTTTTTAATCTGATTTAATTTCCTGTTAATTTCATTATCCTGTTGATTACTGATTTAGATCTACAAACAAATATTGAGTTTATTTACTGCATGTTAATGTGTGCACGATTCTACACATAAGGCACTCTGTGGGATTTGACTCTGGAGTACTTCTAGATATTACTTAATAGTGTGCACTTGCACTAGTGTATTTCACACACACCAAGTTTTTGGCGCCGTTGCTGGGGTGTGCCATAGAATCTTGTTGCTATTTTAACTGCATTTATAGTTAATTTTTGTATTCTAAAAAAAACAAAATAAAAAGTAATTAATATTGAAGTTGTTGTTGATTTTCAGGTATGCCCTGTGCATGAAACAAATAAAACCACCTTAAATTCAGTTGTTTGATCCAGAAATTGACAGAACCTTCAGAAGGAATAGAAGAACAAAGAGGAAAAAGAGAACTCAAATGGTTAATCTAGGAGCTGGAAATGGAGTGCAAAATCCGGGGAATGTACCTGCTATGGTTGATGATAAAGAAAGGGCTAAACTTGTATATGCTAAACCATTGTTTGAGGAGCTGAACCCGGGCATCATACAACCTGTAGTTGAAGCTAAACATTTTGAGTTGAATGCCAAGTTTCTAAATGAGATCATATCCTTCAAGCAAAAGGAGGAATCAGTGAGCGAAGCATGGGAACGATTTAAGGATCTGGTAAGGAGATGTCCACACAATGAAATTCCTCACTACATAAAGATGGCAACTTTTTACAATGGTCTGGATGCTTCTTCTAGAATGTCTTTGGATGTTTCAGCCAATGGAGCTTTTCTTTCAAAAACTTACAATGATGCATTTGAAACTTGGGAAAAAATCTCCAAAAACAATTTTCAGAGGGCAAATACTAGAGATGCACCAACATGGAAAGGAGCTGGGACTCATGAGACTTATGTATTGTCAGCTCTTACAGCTAATCAACATGAAGAATATTGAGAAGAAATTATGTTCAGAAAGTTTGCCACCCCAATCACAAGTGGTTAATCAAGTCACATCTCATGTCTCTTGTGTTTATTGTGGTGAGTGTCATCATTTTGAGAGTTGTCCTTGGAATCCTGCTTCGGTGTGCTACATGGGGAATCAGCACTCTAACTCTTCATGGGAAAATCAAGGAGCTACATCTGCTGCAACCCAGCCATCATTCAAGCAAATAATACCACTTGGTTTCCAACAGCCACAACAAATGAGACAAGATCAAGCTTTAGCACAAAATGAATTTTATTCTTTGGAAGCTTTGATGAAAGAATTCATTATGAAGATCGAAGCAAGAAATCAGAGTCAAGAAGCTTCAATTAAAAATCTGGAAGTGCAAGTTGGGCAACTTTCCAATAAGTTGAAAATTCTACCACAAGGTTCATTACCAAGTGATAATGTCAAACAGAGGGCAGAGAAAGAGCATTCCAATGCACTAATACTGAAGAATGGCAAGCAAATTGGAAGCTCATCCCTTATTCTAGGAGAGAGAGTTGAATCATCTTCAATCCAAAAAAGTGAGACGTCTGCTGAGAAAGAACTTGAGATTCAGGCAAAGCAGGATGCTACACCCGATGCTATAGCATGGCCTCAGCATCAGACCTCTATTGTTCAGCTTGTTTCCCCATCTCCATTTTTTCCACAAAGATTTAAAAAGCAAAGTGGGGATGCACAATTAAAGAAAATCTTGGATGCTCTTGCTGAAGAAAGGCTCGAAGGAGTGTGTACTGAGTTGGAGCCAGTTGAGAGTTGTTACCTTGAAACTGAGGAGCTGGGAGATTATATTGAGGATCAATTTGCTTGGCTTGAGTTAGAGGGTAGTAAGATACGAGAATTTCTAAAGTCTGATGTGCTAGAGTTGTCACAAGGGGAATATCAGATTCCTACACTTTGCACTCAAAAATCAGAATTGGTGTTGAATACCATGTTGCCTTATTTGGAGTTTGATGAATTGGAGGAAAAAGATAAATTACCTATGAAAAATTCAAAACCCCCTGATATTTGGTACATGGGTGATGAGTTTACCTCTCTGAATTCTAAGGATGAGATATTACTGATTGAAGGTTGCAATGGTTTTGTGGAACAACAACAAGGCAATGCTTCCAGGAGAAGAGCTATGGAATTGAAAGAAGGAAATCCTGGGAGAAAGTTAAAGGTGAAAAGGCAAGGAGTAAATCAACACTTTGGTGGAGTTGTTAACCAAAAGAAGACTTCCACCAATGGGGTCAAACCATGAGGAAAAGGTACTCCGGGTTGTCTTGTGCTTAAGGTTCAACTCTTTAAGACAACCCGAGTTGATTGTTTGTAAATACCTTTGTTATTCCTTTACTACTGACTTGCATTTAGTTGTTTTCTGTTTAAATGGTCTTTAATTTTAAATGAAAAAAAATCCTATGTGGTTTTGTTTGAGAGTTGAGTCTGTGAGGTGCAGTTTTGGCTTGTCTGTGAGCTGAGTTCGGGGAGATTATGGTATGTGATCTGTTGAGAGTTTGCTGAGAATTGTAGTGCTCCATTCTTGTTCTACTAGTGCTCTTTTTCAGTCCTTAATATCATGGTGCATTTGTGTTGGTAAAAATAAATATTGTGGGGGACTTACATCTAACCCCTTGCATTTCACTAATGTTTTCTTGTCTAGTTTCATTATTAGCAGGTAAATAAAAAGTTCATCATGAGAACAAAGGCACGGGCACTATGAAACTCTGCAGCTCCACCTTTACCCAGCTCTAGATTTTTGCTTATTCCAGCAGCTCAACCTCTTCAACCAAAATGCACAACACCCCTGCCACTACCCAACCTCTGTCTTAAGAAGTTGATAGTTCTCCTCCATATGCAAGACTTCTGGTTGTTTCTATCCCTATTTCTCTACTTTTCTATGGGGTTGTACTTGATTTTACTTTGCCTGGATGTTGTTTATTTTTATGGATGTTTATATGTGTTTTGTCTTTTGATATGTTTGGCTTAAGAAATGGTTCGTGTTATCGTGCTAGATCTCATGCTCGATGATGAGAGTGCCCCTCACATTCTTAGCTTGTGGCCATACTCATCTGCAATATGATACTTATCTCAAAATATTTCTAGTGTTTTAGCTTGTTGAATTCCAAAATGTTCAGTAATCCTCCCTATTGTAGCATGTGCTCAGCATGTTTTTAAAAAAATTTAAGAAAAAATAACATTTTTTGTTCATGATTAAGTTTTTCAAGGTGATCATGCTTTCATATGTCTTGCTGAGGATTGTGAGAACCTACCTCTGTATTGGATTTGTGTTTACCTTGAGGCGAAATTTTCTGTGATTATTTCCTTTGGATATGATGAAGGCCATCTTTGTTTAATTACATCCTTGGTCGTGTGTGAACTCACTCAAATAACGCATTCCTTTATTCCTGTTTTGCGCCTTATTGCCTGTTTTTTTGTTTACCCTCATAATATTGTTGCCCCTTTTATCCGTTCTTTCTTAATAATTTTTGCACCCTTATGAGCATTATTCGGTTCTTTTGCAACATTGAGGACAATGTTGATTTCTAAGTTTGGGGGTGAGGGTGCCTTGAAAATAAAAAAAAATTATTTTGATTTGTTATTGATCGAAAAAAATAAAAAACAAAAACAAAGAGAGAAAAAAAGTTGAGTTATGTTTCTCTAATAATTAAAAAAAGAGAAAAAAAAAGAAGGATTACTTGTTGAGATATGCTACAACATGCAGCTAGCATGTGTTATGTTCAGAGCATAGTATCCTTAGTAAAAAAAAAAAAGCAAAAAGCAAAGGGAATGAAGGCAATATAGGGCTTGAGAGGAATTTGTGAGGCACCACCCTGGTGAAATCTGTGGATGAAAGATAGGTGTAGAAGTCTTGGGAATACTCATAATTTAGTCACTTTATCCATGTCATCCAACCTTGACCCTAGCCTATCATTACAAGCTGAAAAGTCCTTCTGATCCTTTGGATTTGAGAACACCATTAGTGGAGAGGTCTGCACGTAATCCATTGTTGAGAAAAGAAAAGTAGGCTTGATGATCATGATGGCTTGTGCAATGAAATGTGTGAGATTCTAGTTTAGCTTATTTCATGTTTGCTCTTTGAATAAGTCTCATGAGGGTTGGATTATATGAGCTAGAGGAATTTATTTGCTAAACCATTAAGAAGTATGATGAGATGATGTGTTGTTATGCTTATGGTGTGTGGTTATAGCTAATATTCTTCCATTTGATTGAGAGTTGAATGGGTTCCATACTGAAAGCATAGAGCAACTCTTAAGCCTTATTTTGTTGATTTTGTGTGAATTTGTTTACTCGAGGACGGGTAAAGGTTCAAGTTTGGGGGTGTGATAACTCTCTCAAGAGAGTTATATTCAAGCCTTTAAATTAATAAATTCGAGTCCTTTGAGTCTTGTTTAAGTCCAGTTTAGGTTTAAATAAACATGTTTATGCATGATTGGTGTTTAGAGGAATAGTTGTTGCAAATTAACTCTTTTGTGTCTAGTTTAGTATCAAATAATGCACGAAAAACATCAAGTATAAATTCCAAAAGAAAGTGAACATGCCGAGTGAAGATGCTGTAGCATGAAGTCAGCATGGATACTAGAAAAGAAAGAGAAAGTCGGGGAGAGAGAAAGTAGCAGCTCAATTGGGCCACTTGTTCACTACTGACATGGACAACTTAATGCTGAGCTGAGCTATGGAAATTAAACATGTTGACTAAGATGCCACACCACTGAGGGTCATTTATGGCAAGTTGCATCTAATTTGGGAAACCTAAAAACCCATTTTTGGAGGAGGAGCCACCTATAGAAAGGGGGAGAACACATTTTGAGAGCAGCTTTTGGTATATGTGTGCTTGGGGACTGTCTGGAGAAAGGAACGCAACATGGGTGGAAGATAGCTGAGGAAGTGGAGTGTGGAGTGTGGAGCTTGAAGGGTTTCGTGAACTGAATCACGAAGTCCGTTTACCAGGGATCGTTAATTGGAATATCAAAAACAAATTGCTATGCCTATGAACAATCTTAGCATGCTCCTATATTATTATGCATAAGAAGGTTATGCGGAATACCTGGATTGAAGAACGATGAAGAACGCGTGCGCGGAGATGCCCTTTGATCTTTCCCACGCACCAAGATTTAATTTCCTAACAGATTGAGGAAATTATTCTAAAGAAAATAAATGAATATTTTCGAAAATAATGAGGAGAGAGAGAAGAAGAATCCTCCTGATCTGATCTTCTGATCTGTATCCCAACTCGATCTGAAAAATCTGGTGAAGATTATCTATCAGATCCTTTGCCCGGTTGAGAAGCAGAATTTCCTCCTCGTATCTCAAACTCACTCGATCACTACAGCTCCCAATGCTCTGGTTTGCTGTATGCAACTTGTGATCTTATGAGTAGTAGGTGTATTGAGTTCTGAGGTACTGAGGCCTATTTATAGGAAATTCTAGGCTTCTATTGGGCTTGAGTTATCATGGGCCAGACCAGGGACCAGAATGCAAATAGCAAATAAGGCCTATCAATTAATTAATTCCCATATTCAACCCAGAATATAATTAATTAATTAATATTGATTCATGCCACCAGAGAATCAATACTGTCCTACTTATTTGCTACCACGTTTGAGGAACGGGTTGCATTGGACTCGGTTTATCCCCACATTTAAGGTTACAGACATTCGTTAATTAATTTAAGCTCTGACAAGCTATTTAATTAATTAACATCTTTAATTCCTGAATCAATCCACTCAAACCTTTTCACTTATGCTTGAACTTAATCAGCCTGCAGGACTTTAGCATAACCAACCTTTTGAGCTGTTCAGGGAATGTCACCATCCTATACTGGATGTGGTTACCTAGTTCAGATACCAGACAGTCATACACAGATTGATATCACCCAAGACTGCAGAAGTACAGGTTCAACTAGAACCCTCTCTACAACTCAAAGTGATATACAATATATGTATACTTCTGTATTCTCATATAGGTTTAAGATTCCATCGAGTCATAAAGATCTAGATTCTTTTAATGTCAGATAAAAGAATCGATCTTGACTAAGGTCCTCATCAATGTGTGCCCCACACCAGCATACCAAGACATCCAAGATAAGATGCTTATCCGCATATGCTGCAGCCTACACCGACAGTTTATCCTGGAACTGTCTCAGCTATGATGACTATTTATATCTCGCTAGGGCAAACGATCCATACGACCTTCCGTGATCTTCTACACACCGTATGATCTCCCTATCGACGAGATAAGAGGATAATTATGTTTACGACACATGTTTGTTAATTCAGACAGGAGATGAACATACAACAATTATGATTCCCAGTATATTAACCAATAAACCTTGTACATAATATACCAATCATAATGCTTTCAGTATATAAATCCATCAGAGCTCTCGGGAGAGAAGCTGCCAAATTCGCCTTCAATCTTGGCTAACTTCCTCTTATCTTTATTTAGTATTTAGATTTCTGTTCTAGAGAGATGTTGAGCTGTAATTGGAAGATTATGCCTCTTTTTCTCACTCTAGCCATGAGCTAAACTTGTTGACTTGGGTTGTTAACTTGTTATGCATTGAGCTTTCTCTATCTGCACTTTAATAGAACTGAATCCTTGTTTAATCTTGGTATTTTGTTATGTTTATCTTGTTGTGCTTGATCACCATAGTTTAGATATATTTCTGGATTGATTCTGGAAAGGTTAATCTCAGGAGAGAGCCTTGATTGAAGCTTGAATCTAGAGCATAGGAATATGTCTAGATCTAGTTTGCTAAGTGGAACCCCGAGCTTTGGTTTGGCTGAATATTTATCTGACTTACATAGGAATATGGTAGTTAAGATGAATAGAGGCACATCAGCTACTTTTGGAAAACTGAGCTGAGATAGCTGGGTTAGCAACTGAGAATCATGCTAGGTTAATGTTGCAGCATCTTTAATAGCATAGCACTGTTATCAACCTGAGTTACTTTTCATTCCCCTGTTCGCGAGTTTATTGCTTTTTAATCTGATTTAATTTCCTGTTAATTTCATTATCCTGTTGATTACTGATTTAGATCTACAAACAAATATTGATTTTATTTACTGCATGTTAATGTGTGCACGATTTTACACATAAGGCACTCTCTGTGGGATTTGACTCTGGAGTACTTCTAGATATTACTTGATAGTGTGCACTTGCACTAGTGTATTTCACACACACCAAGTTTTTTAGATTATCTACAGTTATAATTATCTATAGTATATTATTCACAAAAACACAAAAACAGGAGTATTCATATTAGAGATTGTTGTTCACTTTTCAGGTTTGTTTGGTGTATGAACCAGAGAGAACCACCTGAGAATCTACTATTTGACCCAGAGATCGAGAGAACTTTCCTAAGAAACAGAAGAAGACAAAGGAGAAGGAGATATCGAATGGCTAACGCAGGAGGAGGAGATCAAGAACCAGGAAATGCTTTGGTCATGGCAGATGCTAAGGACAAATGCATCCGAGCTTATGCAGATCCTAAGTTCAATGTTCTGAAATCTGGAATTGTGCAACCTGAGATTGCAGCAGTGCAGTTTGAACTAAAGCCAGTAATGTTTCAGATGTTGCAAACCATAGGGCAATTCAGTGGGCTAGCATCAGAAGACCCACATCTTCACCTGAAATCCTTCCAAGATGTGAGTGATAATTTTAAGTTACCTGGTGTAACTACAGAAGCATTAAGGCTAAGGTTATTCCCTTACTCTTTAAGGGATAGTGCTAGAACCTGGTTGATCAACATCCAACCAGAAACTGTGACATCATGGAATGAGATGGCAGAGAAATTCCTACTGAAGTACTTCCCTCCTACCAGAAATACTAGGTGCAAAAATGATATCATGGCTTTCAAACAAGATGAAGAATCAGTCAGTGAAGCTTGGGAGAGGTATAAAGAGTTATTGAGTAAATGTCCACACCATGGCATACCACATTGCATTCAATTGGAAACTTTCTACAATGGACTGAACCTAACTTCAAGGCTGGTGCTAGATGCTTCTGCAAATGGAGCCATATTGTTGAAGACTTATAATGAAGCCTTTGAAATTTTAGAGAGGATCTCTGAGAATAACTGTCAATGGTCAAACTCCAGAGCTCAAACAGCCAAGAAAGTGACAGGTGGTGCAGAGTCTAGCATTCTAACTACCATGTAGGCTCAGATAGAGGCAATTGGAACCTCGGTTAAGAGTATGGAACCCTCTATGGCAGCTAATCAACTATCTCAATCATCACAACCAATGCAACAAACAGTGAACCAAGTGTTAATGGATACCTCTTGTATCTATTGTGGAGAAGCACATATGTTTGATGAGTGCCCACATAACCCTGCATCTGTCTGCTACATGGGGAATAATAAGAACAATCCATATGCTCCTACGTATAATCCTGGATGGAGAAATCATCCTGCTTTCTCCTGGTCTAATCAAGGGAACCCATCAGGACCTCCACCACAAATGCAGTAGCAACATGTGCAACAACAGCCGATGCAGCAGCAGGGCCAGCAGCAACAGAACAAACAGAATACTATGGGAAGTTATCAACAACAACAGCACATGAAGCAGTCACAAATGATGGATTTATATACTGAAAGCATTATGATTGGTATATTATGTACAAGGTCGATTGGTTAATATACTGGGAATCATAAATGTTGTATGTTCATCTCCTGTCTGAATTAACAAACATGTGTCACAAACGCAATTATCCTCTTATCTCATCGATAGGGAGATCATACGGTGTGTAGAAGATCACGGAAGATCGTATGGATCATTTGACCTAGCGAGATATAAATAGTTATCACAGCTGAGACAGTTCCAGGATAAACTGTCGGTGTAGGCTGCAGCATACGCAGTAATAAGCATCTTATCTTGGATGGCTTGGTATGCTGGTGTGGGGCACACATTGATAAGGACCTAAGTAGAGATCGATTCTTTTATCTGACATTAAAAGAATCTAGATCTCTATGGCTTGACGAGATCCTAAGTCTAAATGAAGGTACAGAAGTATATGCCGAATGTATATTACTTTGAGTTGCAGTGAAAGGCTCTAATTGAGCTTGTATATCTGTATCTTGGGTAATAGCAGTTTGTGTATGACTGTCTGGTACTGGAACTAGGTAACCACATCCAGTATAGGATGGTGACATTCCCTGAACAGCTCAAAAGGTTCGCTATGCTAAGTCCTGCAGGCTGATTAAGTTCAAGCATAAGTGAAAATGTTTGAGTGGATTGATTCAGGAATATAAGATGTTAATTAATTAAATAGCTTGTCAGAGCTTAAATTAATTAACGAATGTCTGTAACCTTAAATGTGGGGATATACCGAGCCCATGCAACCCGTACCTCAAAATGTGGTAGCAAATAGGTAGGACAGTATTGATTCTCTGGTGGAATGAATCAATATTAATTAATTAATTATATTCTGGGTTGAATATGGGAATTAATTAATTGATAGGCCTTATTTGCTATTTGCATTCTGGTCCCTGGTCTTTGATTTGTGTGTAAAATAACCTATTTTTCGATGTTTGTACTTGCATATTTGTGGCCATTTTACCCTCATATCATATGCTTTTGTTGTTCTTTTGTCTTGTTTTCGTGTTTCGTGTTTGAAATGTTGTAGGATGTGTTTTGAGCATAAAACAACACTTTTTGATAAGTTTTGGATGGAAATCGCCCGAGCTAGGAGTCAAAGGGAAGCAGGATCGACCGAGCGGTGCAGAAAGGGTGCTGGGGCTGTTCAGAGACATCGCTCGGTCGAGCCAAACTTGGCTCGGTCGAGCCAAGCCCTTCAGAGAGGTGGCTCGAGGCTCGGCCGAGCCAGAGAGGATTTTTGGAGATTTTCAGCTTCGAGCGAGCCAACTTTGGCCCGGGCGATCCGAGGCCCTGTTTGCTCATTATAAAAGGGGGAAAAACAGTTATTTTGACAAAAAAAACTTATAACTTTTCATAACATTGAATAACCACCTCGTAAATTCTCTCTACGATTCCATTTCCATGTCTTCCAAAACCTATCAAGGAGCTAAATCATCAATCCTAGGAGGAGAATTGAAGATCCAAGGGGGTAGATCAAGACCTAGCAAATCCAATTGGGGAAGATTTCATTTTCTACTTATCAATTGTAATGGATGTATTTGATTTCAATTTTGTATTGTTACAATTGGGAGGTATGTTGCTCTAATTCAATTTGGATGTTGATTTGAACAAGGATGCATGATGATTAGGTTTGATAATTGTTTGTTTACTTTCCTATGAAGGCTTGATTTGCACTTGAGCTTGTTCATAACTATTAGATGTAGGTAATAGCCAATCTATAGGTAGTTGATGTGAACGTTGCAGCCAATACGCGGACGGAATCGTCGTGATAAGTGCATAATCATATAGTTTTAGTTCCAATCCATGTGCGGGGCTAGTATTGTAGGGCAATAATCGACGGTCGGTTGGGAGTGAGTTAGGAATTGATAGTGTAGCTGTTTGAGATTTCTAATTTCATCTACGGTCGATTCACCGGTACAAAGGGGATTGACTAGAAAAGATCCGGTTGCTCAACCTCATAGGAATTAAAACTTGTTTACATCAATGATTAATCTAATTGGATTAAATCTACGTTTATTTCAACATCCTATCTACCTCATTTGAGTATTTGCTTGTCTTGGTTTACCAAAGTGTTGAGAGAATTGATTGAATGTTGATTGTTGGTTTAATTCAATGTTTGTTATATGTTGTTAGCATAGGTTTAAATTGAATGCTCAGATTGATAGAAACTACTCAACGATTTTATCTTACCTAGCTATTAAACTTTGCTATAGTATTACGGTAATCTAGCGGGCGAAGGGAAGAAGGACCTGTATTTGACAAATTTTATTCTTGTGTAGCTAAGAGTTTAATTTTTATTGAACTTTTAGCCGCATCAAGTTTTGGCGCCGTTGTCGGGGACTTCATTTAGTAGGTTGCTAGATATTGGGGGAAAAGTGAAGCTTGTAGGCTAGGTGTTTGTGTTTTTGTTTAGGTGAATATTGTTACTTACATTTGTTTGATAATTGTTCTAATTTTGTTTTCTTTTGGATTTTTGTTTTTGTTGGAGACTTGCCTTTGTTGGACTCTTGTAGGTGTCTAACATGGAGATACTTATTAATGTGCAAAGGCAATTGGAGGAGATGAGAGACCGCATGATGCAAAGACAAAGACCGCGAATGCCTATCCGAAACGTGTATGAGGAAATGTTTGAATGTAGTAACCAATGGTCGGAGGAGGAAAGAGCTTATCAAATGGTGAATGTTGTAAAGGAATCTCATGATGATGATTTGTGGAGGAGACAAATAGAGCTCATGCAAGAAAAACTTAATTTGTTGAAAAGATCAAGAAAAGAGCATGAAGAAAAGCAAGAGATGGAGGTGAAGAAAGAAGATGAATCGGCAAAGGAAAGAGAAGTAATACTTCAAGTTGATGAGGTGAATGAAGATATCAAGGAGCCGGCACAAATTTTTGAAAGTATGGAGAAGGATGAGAGTGCGAGTATAGAGATGAAACCCGAGTAGGCGATGGCAAAGAAAATGAGGAAACCGAAGAAATCATTAGTGAAGAGATAATGGGTGTTCATCAAGAAGAGCTAGTGAAGGAAGGCACCGAGGAGACGGTGAAGAACATTGAAGGAGGTAGAATTGAGGAGCCTTCACTTGAAGAGATTCCAACAATACCGGCATTGGAACATTTCATGAAAGAGGAAAAACCGACAATAAGCAAGCAAAATGAGGATAGGTTGAAGCGGGGAATGTCAACTTGGGAAGTAGGCAAGGTTGAGGAGAGAATTTGGGTGTATTAACCTTGCCTACTTCCCAAGTTAACCTTGCCTACTTCCCAAGTTGACATTCCCCGCTGCAACCTATCCTCATTCTCTTTGCATATTGTCGGCTTTTCCTCTTCTATGAAATGTTCCAATGCCGGTATTGTTGGAATCTCTTCAAGTGAAGGCTCCTCAATTCTACCTCCTTCAATGTTTTTCACCATCTCCTCGGTGCCTTCCATCACTAGCTCTTCTTGATGAACACCCATTATCTCTTCACTAATGATTTCTTCGGTTTCCTCTTTTTCTTTGCCATCTCCTAATGTTTCCTCGGGTTTCATCTCTACACTCGCACTCTCATCCTTCTCCATACTTTCAAAAATTGTGCCGGCTCCTTGATATCTTCATTTACCTCATCAACTTGAAGTATTACTTCTCTTTCCTTTGCCGATTCATCTTCTTTCTTCACCTCCATCTCTTGCTTTTCTACATGCTCTTTTCTTGATCTTTTCAACAAATTAAGTTTTTCTTGCATGAGCTCTATTTGTCTCCTCCACAAATCATGATCATGAGATTCCTTTACAACATTCACAATTTGATAAGCTCTCTCCTCCTCCGACCATTGGTTACTACATTCAAACATTTCCTCATACACGTTTCGGATAGGCATTCGCGGTCTTTGTCTTTGCATCATGCGGTCTTTCATCTCCTCCAATTGCCTTTGCACATTAATAAGTCTCTCCATGTTAGACACCTACAAGAGTCCAACAAAGGCAAGTCTCCAACAAAAACAAAAATCCAAAACAAAACAAAATTAGAACAACTATCAAACAAATGTTAGTAACAATACTCACCTAAAAAAAAACACAAACACCTAGCCTACAAGCTTCACTTTTCCCCCAATATCTAGCAACCTACTAAATGAAGTCCCCGGCAACGGCGCCAAAACTTGATGCGGCTAAAAGTTCAATAAAAATTAAACTCTTAGCTACACAAGAATAAAATTTGTCAAATCCAGGTCCTTCTTCCCTTCGCCCACTAGATTATCAGGATACTATAGCAAAGTCTAATAGCTAGGTAATATAAAATTGTTGAGTAGTTTCTATCAATCTAACCATTCAATTTAAACCTATGCTAACAACATATAACAAACATTGAATTAAACCAACAATCAACATTCAATCAATTCTCTTTACACTTTAGTAAACCAAGACAAGCAAATACTCAAATGAGGTAGATAGGATGTTGAAATAAACGTAGATTTAATCCAATTAGATTAATCATTGATGTAAACAAGTTTTAATTCCTATGAGGTTGAGCAACCGACTCTTTTCTAGTCAATCCCCTTTGTACCGGTGAATTGACCGTAGATGAAATTAGAAATCTCAAACAAATACGTTATCAATTCCTAACTCACTCCCAACTGACCGTCGATTATTGCCCTATAATCCTAGCCCCGCACATGGATTGGAACTAAAACTATATGATTATGCACTTATCACGACGATTCCGTCCGCGTATTGGCTGCAACGTTCACATCAACTACCTATAGATTGGCTATTACCTACATCTAATAGGTATGAACAAGCTCAAGTGCAAATCAAGCCTTCATAGGAAAGTAAACAAACAATTATCAAACTTAATCTTCATGCATCTTTGTTCATATAACATCCAAATTGAATTAGAGCAACATACCTCTCAATTGTAACAAT
>JAPKLW010000329.1:88640-121862 GCA_026898455.1 Plectranthus barbatus
CGTTTCGGATAGGCATTCGCGGTCTTTGTCTTTGCATCATGCGGTCTTTCATCTCCTCCAATTGCCTTTGCACATTAATAAGTCTCTCCATGTTAGACACCTACAAGAGTCCAACAAAGGCAAGTCTCCAACAAAAACAAAAATCCAAAACAAAACAAAATTAGAACAACTATCAAACAAATGTTAGTAACAATACTCACCTAAAAAAAAACACAAACACCTAGCCTACAAGCTTCACTTTTCCCCCAATATCTAGCAACCTACTAAATGAAGTCCCCGGCAACGGCGCCAAAACTTGATGCGGCTAAAAGTTCAATAAAAATTAAACTCTTAGCTACACAAGAATAAAATTTGTCAAATCCAGGTCCTTCTTCCCTTCGCCCACTAGATTATCAGGATACTATAGCAAAGTCTAATAGCTAGGTAATATAAAATTGTTGAGTAGTTTCTATCAATCTAACCATTCAATTTAAACCTATGCTAACAACATATAACAAACATTGAATTAAACCAACAATCAACATTCAATCAATTCTCTTTACACTTTAGTAAACCAAGACAAGCAAATACTCAAATGAGGTAGATAGGATGTTGAAATAAACGTAGATTTAATCCAATTAGATTAATCATTGATGTAAACAAGTTTTAATTCCTATGAGGTTGAGCAACCGGATCTTTTCTAGTCAATCCCCTTTGTACCGGTGAATCGACCGTAGATGAAATTAGAAATCTCAAACAGCTGCGTTATCAATTCCTAACTCACTCCCAACCGACCGTCGATTATTGCCCTATAATCCTAGCCCCGCACATGGATTGGAACTAAAACTATATGATTATGCACTTATCACGACGATTCCGTCCGCGTATTGGCTGCAACGTTCACATCAACTACCTATAGATTGGCTATTACCTACATCTAATAGGTATGAACAAGCTCAAGTGCAAATCAAGCCTTCATAGGAAAGTAAACAAACAATTATCAAACTTAATCTTCATGCATCTTTGTTCATATAACATCCAAATTGAATTAGAGCAACATACCTCTCAATTGTAACAATACAAAATTGAAATCAAATACATCCATTACAATTGATAAGTAGAAAATAAAATCTTCCCCAATTGGATTTTCTAGGTCTTGATCTACCCCCTTGGATCTTCAATTCTCCTCCTAGGATTGATGATTTAGCTCCTTGATAGGTTTTGGAAGATATGGAAATGGAATTGTAGAGAGAATTTAGGAGGTGGTTATTCAAAGTTATGAAAAGTTATGAGTTTTTTTGTAAAAATAACTGTTTTCCCCCTTTTATAATGAGCAAACAGGGCCTCGGATCGCCCGGGCCTAAGTTGGCTCGCCCGAGCGAGCCCGGAGCTGAAAATCTCCAAAAATCTGCTCTGGCTCGGCCGAGCCAAGGGTGGCTCGACCGAGCCACCTATCTGAAGGGCTTAGCTCGACCGAGCCAAGTTTGGCTCGGCCGAGCGAAGTCTCTGAACAGCCCCAGCACCCTTTCTGCACCGCTCGGTTGATCCTGCTTCCTTTTGACTCCTAGCTCGGGCGATTTCCATCCAAAACTCATCCAAAAGTGTTGTTTTATGCTCAAAACACATCCTACAACATTTCAAACACAAAAACACGAAAACAAGACAAAAGAACAACAAAAGCATATGATATGAGGGTAAAATGGCCACAAACATGCAAGTTCACACATCGAAAAATAGGTCATTTTACACACATATCATAATCCCCCAAACTTGAACCTTTGATTGTCCTCAATCAAAACAATGTAAAACCATTAATCTACCTCGTGCAATACCTCATAGCTCATCAATATTATCTAAGCATGTTAAAGTAAAACGAGATTATCACCTAATTTTGTGACAAGGTTAATGCTAAGGACATGAACCACTCATTAAAAAAATGGATACAAGAAACGAAAGCACTCCCTCACGTGTTTAGGGACGATGAGATTCACACAATCACAAGATATCGAGCTTGATTTTCATAGGCTTGCATCCATTCTCACCACTATACTACAATGAGTTAGTTTCTAAAATCAAAAAGGTCTTTTCATAAGTTGTAACGTGGCTAACTAAAAGGTGGGTGGTTTTTGGCCAAAGTGACTAAACTTCTCAATTTCCCAAAACCCCCAATCTTATTCTTTTCGAACCACTACAAACCCCGAGGCTTTTTCATTTCACAACACACTTTTTTTTTCTTTTCTTTTTCATAATTTTCAATTGCACCATCATTCATTCATTTTGATGGTGCCCCTTTTGTTTTCCTTTTTCAAACACTTGCACCAAAACTATTGTTGGTGCCACATTTTCTAGGATTCAAACCAATCCTTTATTTCATATCTTTCATGTCTCAACATTTCCCATCAATACAAATTCAATCAATTCCCAACCCAACTCTCATCACCGTATTCACCCTCATACACTCTTCCCCCCCAAATATGGTCCTAAACATATCAAAGAAGATTCACCAATTAAAGCTCAATCACGGGGGTCAAAGATACGAAAGGCAAAATTATGATAACAATCACCTTATACTCCCGGTGTGAAAGGTAGGACTAAGAATCGATGGCCTAAGATCATTTTCTAGTTACACACTCATGCCAATAGATAGAGAACGGATGCAAGTTCTAGATCTCGTACTCTCAACCTTGCCACTCACAAACAATAAAGATATGACAATATCATGGCTCAAACCTCACAGCTTTTTGTCAAGTCCTATGCATTAACCACACATAAAACTCGGCAATTCAAAAGTTAAACTTAAGACATGCTTTGACAACTAGATTCCGCCCTATCATTGGTTGAGATAAACATCCAACTTCACCAAGTAAATCATGATTCAAACCTCAAGTCTAGTTCGGGTTCATCACACACACACAAGCACACAACAACCTAAAAACAATCTACATGCATACAACAATCTAACAACAATCTAAATGCAATGCAACTAATTGGCAAGATAAACGATAAAATGCGTTACCCATCGGTAGCCACGATTGCACCGCTTCTCCAAGACCTTATTGGTACCTACTCACATCACAAAAACACCACCAAACTATTGAGCATAAAACAAGCCAACAAAGCTCTCATATCCACCAAACTTTCCACAAATCAAATATCAACAATGATAAGACAATATCCACTAGCTCAACCATACAAACCAAACCAATAATCCAAACCACAAACCATGTATAATAGGAAGTAGTAAATCATGTCAACTCATTAATAATTCAATCCATCATCAAATATCAAGCAATAACAAGCATAAACCACATTCACTTCCAAAACCTCTTTCCACCATCATTCCACTATCCAAAAATCTATACAAATAAACCATTTTTCCACTAGCTCCGCCAAACATACCATCAAAAGCAATATTCAACAGACTCAAACCCATGAAAATATCCATACATATCATCAAGATGAGCATAATCCACAACATTCATCCAAGGTAGAATAAGGTAGAATATCAATATTGGTACAACCAAATCGAATCAAATCCAATAAAGGGACAATATCCAACAACCTAAACTAATTGCAAGATAAAGGATAGGAGATGGAGAAGAATAAACCGAGGCACCGGCTACCGGCACATCCCCCCAAACTTAGTCAAGTGAGACTAAGTTTGCAAAAACGGTGGACGGTGCATCGTCACTCCTCTCGATCTTGTAGTTCCTCCTACAAACACAAAACCAAACAAACTAGAAATTTATTCAAAATCAAAGCAACTAAAAGAAATTAAACAAAAGAAAGAAAATTTGTTGGGTTGCCTCCCAACAAGCGCTTCCTTAACGTCGGTAGCTAGACGACCTTACCACATCACCCATTATCAAAAATAGTGTGGGTTTTTAATACACCTTCTCCCTTAATTTGCATTTACTTGGAAACAACTTGTCCAAGGCGATCTTTCTTTCACCCCTTTCATCTCTCCAAGGAGGATTAATTATCTTGTCGAACTCTAATTGTATGAATGAGTGCTCCTTCTTTGAAGTGTTCCTTAAGCCATTTTCCAAACTAATCCCCACATCAAGAAATTCATTGATCCATTCATCCAATGCACTCACCATTCTCTCATCAACCTTGCCTACTTCGCAAGTTGACATTCCCCGCTTCAACTTATCCTCATTCTCCTTGCTTATTGTCGGTTTTTCCTCTTTTATGAAATGTTCCAATGTCGGTATTGTTGGAATCTCTTCAAATGAAGGCTCCTCAATTCTTCCTCCTTCAATGTTCTTCACCGTCTCCTCGGTACCTTCCTTCACGAGCTCTTCTTGATGAACACCCACTATCTCTTCACTAGTGATTTCTCCAATTTCCTTGTTTTCTTTGCCATCGCAAATGCTTCCTCGGGTTTCATCTCTATACTCGCACTCTTATCCTTCTCCATACTTTCAAAACTTTATGTCGGCTCCTTGATATCTTCATTCACCTCATCAACTTGAAGTATTACTTCTCTTTCCCTTGCCGGTTCATCTTCTTTCTTCACCTCTATTTCTTGCCTTCCCTCATGCTCTTTCCTTGATCTTTTCAACACTTAGAGTTCTTCTTGCATGAGCTCTATTTGTCTCCTCCACACATCATCATCATGAGATTCCTTTACAACATTCACCATTTGAGAAGCTCTTTCCTCCTTCGGCCATTGGATACTACATTCAAACATTTCCACATACACGTTTCGGATAGGCATTCGCGGTCTTTGTCTTTGAATCATGAGGTCTCTCATCTCCTCCAATTGCTTTTGCACATTAATAAGTCTCTCCATGTTAGACACCTACAAGAGTCCAACAAAGGCAAGTCTCCAACAAAAACAAAAATCCAAAAGAAAACAAAATTAGAACAATTATCAAACAAATGTTAGCAACAATATTCCCACAAACAAAAACACAAACACCTAGCCTACAAGCTTCACTTTTCCCCCAATATCTAGCAACCTATTAAATGAAGTCCCCGGCAACGGTGCCAAAATTTGATGCGGCTAAAAATTCAATAAAAATTAAACTCTTAGCTACACAAGAATAAAATTTGTCAAATCCAGGTCCTTCTTCCCTTCGCCCGCTAGATTACCGGGATACTATAGCAAATTCTAATAGGTAGGTAAGATAAAATCGTTGAGTAGTTTCTATCAATCTAAGCATTCAATTTAAACATATGCTAACAACATATAACAAACATTGAATTAAACCAACAATCAACATTCAATCAATTCTCTCTACACTTTGGTAAACCAAGACAAGCAAATACTCAAATGAGGTAGATAGGATGTTGAAATAAACGTAGATTTAATCCAATTAGATTAATCATTGATGTAAACAAGTTTTAATTCCTATGAAGTTGAGCAACCGACTCTTTTCTAGTCAATCCCCTTTGTACCGGTGAATCGACCGTAGATGAAATTAGAAATCTCAAACAGCTGCGTTATCAATTCCTAACTCACTCCCAACCGACCGTCGATTATTGCCCTATAATCCTAGCCCCGCACATGGATTGGAACTAAAACTATATGATTATGCACTTATCACAACGATTCCGTCCGCGTATTGGCTGCAACGTTCACATCAACTACCTATAGATTGGCTATTACCTACATCTAATTGGTATGAACAAGCTCAAGTGCAAATCAAGCCTTCATAGGAAAGTAAACAAACAATTATCAAACCTAATCTCCATGCATCCTTGTTCAAATCAACATCCAAATTGAATTAGAGCAACATACCTCTCAATTGTAACAATACAAAATTGAAATCAAATACATCCATTACAATTGATAAGTAGAAAATGAAATCTACCCCAATTGGATTTGCTAGGTCTTGATCTACCCCCTTGGATCTTCAATTCTCCTCCTAGGATTGATGATTTAGCTCTTTGATACCTTGGGTGAGGTTTTGGAAGAGATGGAAATGGAATCGTAGAGAGAATTTAGGAGGTGGTTATTCAAAGTTATGAAAAGTTCTCAAAACTTATGAAAATAATCGTTTTTCCCCATTTTATAATGAGCAAACGGGGCCTCGGATCGCCCGAGCCAAAGTTGGCACGCCCGGGCGAGCACAGAATTGAAAGACCCAAAATCTCGCTCTGGCTCGGCCGAGCCAAGGGTGGCTCGACCGAGCCACCTCTCTGAAGGGCTTGGCTCGACCGAGCCAAGTTTGGCTCGGCCAAGCGAAGTCTCTGAACAGCCCCTGCACCCTTTCTGCACTGCTCGGTCGATCCTGCTTCCCTCTGACTCCTAGCTCGGGCGATTTCCATCCAAAACTCATCCAAAAGTGTTGTTTTATGCTCAAAACACATCCTACAACATTTCAAACATGAAAACACGAAAACAAGACAAAAGAACAACAAAAACATATGATATGAGGGTAAAATGGCCACAAACATGCAAGTTCACACATCAAAAAAATAGGTCATTTTACACACATATCAGTCTGGCCCATGAAACTCAAGCCCAATAGGAGTCCAGTAATTTCCTATAAATAGGTCTCAGTTCCTCAGATCTCAACACACCACAAGATCATAAGTTGCACACAGCAAACCAGGTTTTGGGAGCTGTGGTGATCAACTAAGATCTGAGAACGAGGAGGAAATTCTGCTTCTCAACCGGGCAAGGGATCTGATAAAGAATCTTCACCATATTTTTAGATCGAGTTGGGATACAGATCAGAAGATGAAATCAGGAGGATTTTTCTTCTTCTCTCTCTCCATATTTTCAAAAATAATTATTTTATTTTCATAAATTTATTTCCTTAATCTGTTAGGAAATTAAATCTTTGTACATGGGAAAGATCAAGAGGAATCTCCGCGCACGCGTTCTTCAGGTTTCATCAATCCAGGTATTCCGCATAAACCTTCTTATGCATAATAATGTAGGAGCATGCTAGGATTGTTCATAGGCATAGCAATTTATTTTGATATTCCAATTAACGATCCTTGGCAAACGGACTTCGTGATTCAGTTCACGAATCCCTTCAATTGGTATCAGAGCCAGGTTTATTTAATTGGCTCTATCGGAAAAATAATATTGCTTATGATTATGCATGATTATTATTATTGATTGCATGCAATGGATAGTTTTGAATTGATTGTATGTTTTTTGTCCTCGTGGTTCTCGGGTTAATTCGCCCTTTTATATGGATTCGTTTTTCACCCATGAGATAAATCTGTGGTTAGATTTAGATTTTTTTAGATTGTAATTAGGATAATTCAATGTAATCTTTTAATTAAAAATTAAATATGTAAAACGGAAAAATTAAGAACACGAAGAACACGAAGAACAAAGAACACGAAGAACGAAGGACCGCGCGACATCACACGACAGTGCCGGCATGGTTGTGCGCCATGCACGGTGGTCGACGGCGAGGCACGGCAGACCGGCGCGCAGCGGAGCAGGCGACGGCGGCGGCGCTGGAAACCCTAGGGTTTTCCGGTGCGCGCACGCACGCACGCTGCAGGCGAGCTGCGCGGCCATCGCCGGCAGGGCCAGCGCGGGGGGCCCCAGCCCAGGCACCGGCGGCGCGAGACGAGCGGGCGAGGCAGGCCGGGAATGGTGGCGCGCGGCGAGGGGCGCAGGCGCGCTCGCGCGCGGCAGGCCTGCGCGGCCCTGTGTGCATGCCGGTGGTAGCCCCTCCTCCCTCGATCGACGTCGGCTAGGGGGCAATATGGTGCGGTGGTGGCTCAGTCGCCGGGGGCGAGGGTGTGGGCCGGACACGCGAAAACCCTAGGTTTATGCGTGGTTCGCGCGAGCTTCCGATTCCTATCTTGCGCAATTCCGGTGAGTCACGGAGGCCGATGATGGAGAAGAAGAGTGAACGGCGGTTCGGGCAACGGTCGGGGCAAGCCGGGGCGGCGGCATGCGAAACGGGCAATGGACGGAGGAGGCGGATCGCGGGCTACAACCATGCACATACGTGCATGGCTGTTGCGCGATTCCGAGAGCCCTCACGACGGCGGCAAGTCACCGGCGGCGGTAGTTTGCCGGTGGTGACTCGTCGGGCCAAGTTCTCGCGGGCTATTGGGCTTGCAATGTGTGCCTAGGTCCACGATTTGGTTAACTGGCCCAGTTGTCCAATTTTCTTATAAATCAAATCTTGGAGGCCCAAATTCGGAAAATGAATTCAGATCTCAGTCCAAGTAGTGGGAGCCCAGTCTAAGATCTGTATTATTAAGTTCAACTTGTAATAGTTAGAATTAATTTTATTTCGTATCATGGGGCCACGAGGACATTTTTTATTTGTTTTATTATCTGTCTTCGCATGATATATTTGTTTAATTTAATTGCGCAGCATACAAGCATGTTGTAGATAATAGGAGCACGTTTACTGCTTTTATTTACAGCTTTAAAGCATGCTATGTGATTTATTTTATGTAATTAATTATAACTATAAATTCGGGGTTCATGCCATGCATGATAGAATTTTAGCAATGTTATAATTATGGCTGCATAAAATAATCTGTGCAATTGAACCTTATGAACTAAAAATTACTAAGCTCATAATTTAGTAAGACCTCCACAAAGCGATCCTTTATTGGAAGTGGTAATTTATTAGGTAAACGTCTACATGTGTAGCTTACTTAATTTATAATTCACAAGTTCTAATAGATAGGATTTCTTAAAACAAACATTTATTTCATGTGAGAAGTGGGAGTTCGTGCGTAAACGTCTACATGTGTAGCTTGCGTATTGAATTTTCATAAGTTCTCTAGGGATTGAATTAAATGAGACAACCTTATTATAGGGATCGGGTGTGTTCTAATAGATCCTTATATGGGAGGGTTGGCTTTGGTGGTAAGCTAGCTTAGATATTATCTAGAGTATAACTCATTTGTGATGTCCCTGCTCAGTAGGATAATATGGTCTTAAGTTAGTCTCCAATTATTAATTCCATTTGTCTAAGGAACCCGGGCATGGATTGGAATTAAAGGACTGGAATTGAAAGATGCAGTCTGGTTAAGTGTTTTGTTGTAAACGTCCACATGTGTGGCTTGCAATAGTAATACTTAGGCAAATTGGAGGAAACATTAATATTGCTTTATCATAAGGTTTCAATATTTAATTGTTTCAATAGTTTGCGACTATGTTTTAATTTCTGTTTTAATTTATTGTTTTCAGACATGTCTATTGCTCACGTTGTCAACCTCTTAATAACAAACCCTTTAACTGGTCCGAATTTTCTTGAGTGGAAGTTATGCTTCATGGAAATACCCTGCACTGCAAAACATGCCCATATACTTTACATGGACCCTCTAACTCCTAAGTATTGGAACTGTACTGGTTATGAGTGAGTGTTCTATGACAGATGGGTAGCTTCTGATGAGTTTGCCCGCAAACTCATCATGAAGAGTCTGTCTAGAGAATTAAAGCTCAAGTACAAGAAGTTCGGATCTGCTGTTGAGATATGGAGGGACCTTGTGAAGGTTTATGGGAAGGTGAGACGAACTGTCAATTATAATCTTGTAGAGGACCTGGTCTGCAAGAGGATGACTGATGGGAGTTCGTTGCTTCTGCACTTTATCAGTATGATGAGAATTATGAGAAAGTACAGAAAGAGAGGTGGACAAGTCAGTAAGCGGGCAGAAATAAACATTGTCCTGCACTCTCTCTCTGATTCTTATGATGATTTCATCAAGTCCCTTGGTACCAGGCGCAAGTTTACTCTTCCTGAGTTACTCTTAGCCCTGATGCGAGAGGAGTCTGATCTTAGGGCATTGGAATTTGCTCCAACTTTGTCAGCTTTTGACAAGACAGTTGCTGAAGCAAAGGAAATGCTTAAAAGGTTAGATGAAGTTGATTTAGCAGAAGATGTCATCAGGCCATGCAAACGCAAGTGAAGTGAAGTAGATTGTCTAGTGCTGCACGGGTTGACAAGGTACGTCATGTGCATTTATAACGGAAACATGTTTAGCATCGGTTTCTACCCATTCTTGGGTAGTGGATACTGGAGCTACTGACCATATTTGTTATACTTTGCAGGGGTTCAGGCCGACAAGGCAGCTGAAGCATGATGAGATTACCATCTCAATGGGCAGCAGAGAGCGAGTCTCAGCAGTAACCATTGGAGATTTTACTCTATGCTTTGATAACATTGTTTTGATTTTGAGAGATGTTTTATATGTACCAATTTTTCGGCCGAACTTAATTTCAGTTTCCAAGTTATTTTGTGATGGATATTCAATTATTTTTTATAGTGGAGTTTCTATCATTGGTAATAACGGTGTTATCTGTCATGGCAAACTGATTGACTCTTTCTATATCATAGATTGTATGCATAAATCTTCCGTGAATGTTGCAAACTCATCCAATAATAATAATCATTTAAAGAGAAAGTTTTCTTCCGATGAGGATCAAACATATCTGTGGCACTTGAGACTAGGTCACATCAATCTAAAGAGGATTAAAAGATTAGCATGCGATGGGCTCTTGGATTCTTTCCAAGTGGTACTGCATCAAATCTGTGAGTCCTGTATAGAAGGAAAGATGACGACCAGACCTTTTAAGGCAAGTCAGTCTCGAGCAGAGAATGTGTTGCAATTGATCCACTCTGACTTATGTGGGCCAATGTCCACGCAAGCTCGTGGAGGTTATGAGTACTTCGCCACATTCATTGACGATCACTCAAGATTCGGATATGTCTATTTGCTTCGCCATAAGTCTGAATGCTTTGAGAAATTCAAAGAGTTTAGGACTGAGGTAGAAAAGAAGCTAGGTAAAACAATCAAAACACTACGATCAGATCGTGGTGGTGAATACCTCAATAACGAGTTCTTGCAATACTTGTCAGATAACGGGATTATATCCCAGTGTACTGCACCAGGAACCCCTCAAAAAAATGGTGTAGCGGAAAGAAGAAATAGAACTCTCTTGGAAATGGTCAGGTCGATGATGAGTTATGCTAGCTTGCCAATTTTGTTTTGGGGATATGCCTTGGACACAGCGACCTATTTGCTTAACCTGGTACCTTCTAAATCAGTTCCTAAAACACCTCTGGAACTCTGGTATGGGCGAAAGCCAAGTTTGAACAGAGTGAGGGTTTGGGGTTGTCCAGCATATGTGCTGACAAAGGAACCCGATAAGTTAGAAAGTAGGTGTAAGCTGATGTTGTTTGTAGGATATCCCGAGCAAACGAAAGGTGGTTATTTCTATTGTCCTGAGAATCAGAAAGTCGTTGTCAGTACTAACACGAGATTTTTGGAGGACGAATATGTAAGAAACCACAGATCCAAGAGTGAAATTGTCCTCCACGAGCTTGAGGACAAGGAAGCAATTCCATCAGGAAAGCCCAGTGTAATGGTAAATCCACCTACAATAGGTGAGGCTATACCAACACTGCCACTAATGCAAGGTATGGGACCAACGCGTACTGTGCCAACTACTGACACGGTTCATATGCCTCGTCGCAGTGGGAGGGTTATCCACCAACCCGAAAGGTACATGTTCGTGGGAGAGTCTTCTGACTTGATCCCGGAAAATGGACTGGACGATACCGATCCCTGGACATATGACGAGGTAGTATCTGATAAAGATGCAGACAAATGGCTGATCACCATGGATTTCGAAATAGAATCCATTACGGCTATGGATGTATACCAGAAAACTGATTTGCCAGATGGTTGTCGAGTCATCGGGTTCAAATGGGTATACAAAAGAAAGAAAGGAGTGAATGGTGAAACTACAGCTTTCAAAGCAAGGCTGGTGGCGAAGGGTTATAGTCAGAAAGAAGGTGTAGACTATGACGAGACCTTCTCACCGGTAGCCATGCTTAAGTCCATTCATATACTCCTAGCCATAGCAGCACATAAGGACCTAGAAATCTGGCTGATGGATGTCAAAACCGCGTTTCTAAACGGGTACCTTGAAGAAGGTAGGGACATCTATATGCAACAGCCAGAAGGTTATGTGCATAAGGGCGAAGAACATTTGGTCTGGAAGCTAAGGAAGTCGCTGTATGGACTTAAACAAGCTTCACGGTCATGGAATCTGCGTTTTGATGAAGTGATTAAATCCTATGGATTTTCACAATGCTCAAATGAGAGTTGCGTGTACCGTCTATGTGTCAGCGGAAGCGTGGTGTTCCTTGCACTTTATGTAGATGATATTCTCCTATTTGGCGACAATGTGGAAGTATTGTCGGGCATAAAGGGGTGGTTATCCGAGCAGTTTCATATGAAGGACCTTGGGGATGCAGGATACATCCTAGGGGTAAAAGTATTGCGGGAGCGCAATAAGAGGATGCTGACCTTGTCTCAAGGATCATATGTGGATACTGTGATTGCTCGTTTCAGCATGCAAACTGCCAAGAAAGGTCTGTTACCCTTCAGACATGGCATATATCTTTCCAAGGATTAGTGTCCCGTGACACAAAGGGAGAAAGATGAAATGAGGAACGTGTCGTATGCATTGACCGTGGGGAGCCTCATGTATGCAATGCTATGTACGAGGCCAGATATCTGCTTTGCTGTAGGCATGGTAGCGAGATACCAGTCTAACCCTGGACAGGCGCATTGGACCGCGGTAAAGCACATACTCAAATACTTGAAAAGGACTAGAGACTATTGTCTCGTCTATCAGTGTGAGGAGTTGTGCCTTGTGGGTTATACTGATTCGGATTTCCAGGCAGACCGAGACGAAAAGAAGTCCACCTCTGGCTATGTGTTTACATTGGGAGGTGGGGCCATATCATGGAGGAGTGCAAAGCTGAAGTGCATTGCGGACTCCACCATGGAAGCAGAATATGTGGCAGCTTCTGAAGCTTCGAAAGAAGCAGTATGGTTCCGAAACTTCCTTCTGGAGTTGGACGTGATTCCTAAGCTGCCCAAGACAATCACGATATACTGTGATAATTCGGGAGCTGTGGCTAATTCAAAGGAACCACGAACTCACAGAGCAACAAAACACATTGAAAGAAAGTACCATATTATACGAGAAATCGTAGCAAGGGGTGATGTTCTAGTAGAGAAGATTGATACAAGAAATAATCTAGCAGATCCATTCACAAAGGCTCTGCCTCAGAAGATCTACGAGATGCATGTACGTAACCTTGGGCTGAGGGCAAAGCTATCCACGTTTAGATTAGTTTAGACGCGTTATACTCTGGAAAGCACCTGTATAATGCTTTGAGTATAAGTGCGAGATTGATGGATTTATATACTGAAAGCATTATGATTAGTATATTATGTACAAGGTCGATTGGTTACTATACTGGGAATCATAAATGTTGTACGCTCATCTCCTGTCTGAATTAACAAACATGTGTTGCAAACGCAATTATCCTCTTATCTCGTCGATAGGGAGATCATATCGTGTGTATAAGATCACGGAAGATCGTATGGATCGTTTGACCTAGCGAGATATAAATAGTTATCACAGCTGAGACAGTTCCAGGATAAACAGTCGGTGTAGGCTACAGCATATGCAGTAATAAGCATCTTATCTTGGATGGGTTGGTATGCTGGTGTGGGGCACACATTGATGAGGACCTAAGTCGAGATCGATTATTTTATCTGACATTAAAAGAATCTAGATCTCTATGGCTTGACGAGATCCTAAGCGTAAATGAAGGTACATAAGTATATGCAGATTGTATATTACTTTGAGTTGCAGTGAAAGGCTCTCGTTGAGCTTGTATATCTGTATCTTGGGTAATAGCAGTTTGTGTATGACTGTCTGGTACTGGAACTAGGTAACCACATCCAGTATAGGATGGTGACATTCCCTGAACAGCTCAAAAGGTTCGTTTTGCTAAGTCCTGCAGGCTGATTAAGTTCAAGCATAAGTGAAAAGGTTTGAGTGGATTGATTCGGGAATATAAGATGTTAATTAATTAAATAGCTTGTCAGAGCTTAAATTAGTTAACGAATGTCTGTAACCTTAAATGTGGGGATATACCGAGCCCATGCAACCCGTACCTCAAAACGTGGTAGCAAATAGGTAGGACAGTATTGATTCTCTGGTGGAATGAATCAATATTAATTAATTAATTATATTCTAGGTTGAATATGGGAATTAATTAATTGATAGGCCTTATTTGCTATTTGCATTCTGGTCCCTGGTCTGGCCCATGAAACTCAAGCCCAATAGGAGTCCAGTAATTTCCTATAAATAGGCCTCAGTTCCTCAGATCTCAACACACCACAAGATCATAAGTTGCACACAGCAACCCAGGTTTTGGGAGCTGTGGTGATCGACTAAGATCTGAGAACGAGGAGGAAATTCTGCTTCTCAACCGGGCAAGGGATCTGATACAGAATCTTCACCAGATTTTTAGATCGAGTTGGGCTCAGGAGGATTTTTCTTCTTCTCTCTCTCCTTATTTTCGAAAATAATTATTTTATTTTCATAGATTTATTTCCTCAATCTGTTAGGAAATTAAATCTTTGTGCGTGGGAAAGATCAAGAGGAATCTCCGCGCACGCGTTCTTCAGGTTTCATCAATCCAGGTATTCCGCATAAACCTTCTTATGCATAATAATATAGGATTATGCTAGAATTGTTCATAGGCATAGCAGTTTATTTTGATATTCCAATTAACGATCCTTGGCAAACGTACTTCGTGATTCAGTTCACGAATCCCTTCAACAAATGCAGAACACAGGACAATCCTCTATGTCCTTGGAGAATCTGATGAAGGATTTCATGATTAAATCAGAGGCAAGGAGTCAAAGTCAAGAGGCAACTATCAGAAACTTTGAAGTTCAAATTGGTCAACTGGCCACAAAAATGAAGAATAGGCCACAAGGTACTTTACCTGGAGATACAATCAATCTTAGGCCTGGAAAAGAGCAGTTGAAAGCAGTCACTTTAAGGAGTGGTACACAACTGGCTGAGGTGGTACCTGAACCACAGGAAGCTGAGGAGATACCTGAACCTCAGAAGGAGGATATACAGTATGACACAAGAAAGGAACATGCAGTTCAGGAGGATGCTGAACCTCATGCTGCAGCACGTCAGCAGCTTGTTATGCCTGAACCAAAACTGAAGGAGAAGGAACCAAGGCAGTACACTCCTCCACCACCACCATATCCACAAAAACTTAAGAAGAAGAAGGAGGATGCACAGTTTGGTAAATTCTTTGAAATGCTGAAATAGCTGCACATTAATATACTTTTTGTGGAGGCACTGGAGCAAATGCCAAGTTATGCAAAGTTTTTGAAGGATGTGCTGACTAAGAAGAGAACCATGAGTGAGTTTGCAACTGTAACCATGACAGAGGAAACAAGTGCCCTTTTCAATCAGAAATTACCTGCTAAGCTCAAGGATCCAGGGAGCTTTACAATACCTAGTTCTATTGGAGGCCAAGATGTGGGGAGAGCATTGTGTGATCTTGGTGCTAGCATAAACTTGATGCCCCTATCCATTTTCAAAAAGCTGAGGATAGGAGGAGCCGGACCAACCACAGTGACTTTGCAACTTGCTGACAGATCAACAGTGTATCCAGAAGGCAAGATAGAAGATGTCTTAGTTAAGGTGGAGCAGCTCATATTTCCTGCTGATTTTATCATATTGGACTTCGAAGCAGATGAGGAAATTCCCATCATTTTGGGGAGGCCATTCCTAAAAACTAGGGGAGCTTTAATTTATATGAAGAATGATGAGATTACCATGCAGGTGCATGATCAACAAGTCACATTCAACATGTCTAAATCCATGAAAAATAAGAGAGATGATTTGGAGGAATGCTCAATGTTGGATCTGGTAGACACTCTGGTTTATGAGAAATTGGATGAGCTGTACGAGGAAGATTCTGAGGTCTTAGATGAGCTTGAGGTACTGAAGGAAATTAAAGAAGAGAACCCAAGAATATTCAGGGAGAAGTTTGAAACACTTGAAATGCCAGCAGCAGGGAAGCAAACTCAAAAGCCTTCAGTTGAAGAACCACCTCAGCTCACTCTGAAGCCACTTCCTACTCATCTTAAGTATGCTTACCTGGGAGATGTGGAGACCCTACCAGTAATCATTGCAGCTGACTTGGAATCAGAAAAAGAGAAGATGCTGATAGAAGTTTTAAAAAATATAAAAGGGCTATTGGGTGGACAATTGCTGATATAAAAGGGATTAGTCCAGCCCTTTGTATGCATAAGATCTTCTTGGAAGAAGACTCTAAAGGATCTGTAGAGAGACAGAGGATATTGAATCCATTAATGAAGGAAGTGGTCAAGAAAGAGATTATCAAGTGGTTAGATGCTGGAATAATTTTTCCTATCTCTGATAGCACATGGGTTAGCCCGGTTCAATGTGTCCCAAAGAAAGGAGGGATCACAGTGGTGGAGAACAAAAACAATGAACTCATACCCACAAAAATTGTCACAGGCTGGAGAATATGCATAGACTACAGGAAACTCAACAATGCAACCAGGAAAGACCATTTTCCACTACCCTTCTTGGACCAGATGTTGGACAGGTTGGCTGGGAAGGAGTACTATTGCTTTTTGGATGGGTACTCCGGTTACCATCAGATCACTATCCAACCAGAGCACCAGGAAAGGACTACCTTCACTTTTCCATTTGGCACTTATGCATTTAAGAGAATGCCCTTCGGGTTGTGCAATGCACCAGCAACATTCCAAAGGTGCATGACAGCTATATTTTCTGAAATGGTGGAGGATTTTCTTGAAATCTTCATGGATGATTTTTCAGTATTTGGGATTGACTTCAACACCTGTTTGAATAATCTGGAGAAGGTCTTGGCCAGGTGTGAAGAGAGTAATCTGGTCCTCAACTGGGAAAAATGCCATTTCATGGTGAAAGAAGGCATTGTTTTGGGGCACAAGATCTCAAAGAAGGGGATTAAAGTTGACAGGGCTAAGGTAGTTGTCATTGAAACCTTGCCACCACCTTCATCTGTCAAAGGGGTAAGAAGCTTCCTAGGACATGCAGGGTTTTACAGACGATTCATTAAAGATTTTTCAAAAATCTCCAAACCCCTGTGCTCCTTGCTGGAGCATGACTCAGCATTCAAGTTTACATCCGAATGCCAGACAGCCTTTGAGATTTTGAAGGAAGCTCTAATATCAGCTCCCATTATGTGTGTGCCAGATTGGACTTTACCTTTTGAAGTGATGTGTGATGCAAGTAACTTTGCTATTGGAGTTGTCCTTAAGCAAAAGAAGAGTAAAATATTTCATCATATCTATTATGCTAGCAAGACTTTGGTGGATGCTCAAATCAACTATACCATCACTGAGAAAGAATTGCTTGTTGTTGTCTTTGCCTTTGAGAAATTTAGACCTTATTTGCTGGGAGCTAAGGTTATTGTCCACACTGATCATGCAGCAATCAAGTACCTACTGTCAAAAAAGGATGCCAAACCTAGGCTGATTAGGTGGGTGCTTCTTTTGCAAGAATTTGATCTGGAAATTCAGGATAGGAAAGGAACAGAAAATCAGGTAGCTGATCACCTGTCCAGATTAGAGGGGGCTACTCAAGAAAGACAACCCATCCAAGTCCAAGAATGGTTCCCGGATGAGCAGCTCTTCAATGTTTCATTTGAAACTCCACCTTGGTTTGCTGATTTTGCTAATTTCAAGGCCAGTGGAACTCTTCCTCCAGATTTGAAGGGGCAGCAGTTAAAGAGGTTTTATCATGATGTGAAATCTTATTTTTGGGATGACCCCTACCTCTACAAACTCTGTGCTGATCAACTTTTGAGAAGATGTGTTCATGAAGTAGAAATGGCAGATATTCTGGAGAAATGCCATTCAGCTCCATATGGGGGACATTTTTGAGGACAAAGAACGGCTGCCAAGGTATTCCAATCTGGTTTCTTTTGGCCTACAGTCTTTAAGGATGCTCATGAGTGGGTGAAAAACTGTGATAAATGTCAAAGGGTTGGTAATCTACCAGGTTCGAATGCTATGCCTATGACTTGTATACTGGAACTTGAGCTTTTTGATGTTTGGGGCCTGGATTTCATGGGACCATTCCCACCTTCCTTTGGAAACACCTACATACTGGTTGCTGTGGATTATGTATCTCAATGGGTAGAGGCTGCAGCCTACGCTAAAGCTGATGCTAAGACTGTGATTAAGTTTCTGCACAGAAATGTTTTCACCAGGTTTGGAACACCAAGAGCTATCATCAGTGATGAGGGGTCTCACTTCATCACTAGAAGCTTAGCTTGCATGCTAGCCAAGTACAAAATCAAGCACAAGGTTGCTACAGCATATCATCCGCAAACAAATGGGATGGTTGAACTTTCAAACAGAGAAATCAAGAGAATTCTTGAGAAGGTGGTGAGCCCAAATAGGAAGGATTGGTCTAAACATCTTGATTATGCACTATGGGCTTACAGAACAGCTTTCAAAACACCTTTGGGCATGTCACCTTACAGACTGGTTTTTGGGAAAGCATGTCATCTTCCTCTGGAATTGGAACATAAATCTTTTTGGGCCCTGAAGAAACTAAACTTTGATTTGTTGGCTGCAGGGGAGAGGAGATGTGCAGAAATCAATGAACTTGAGGAGATGAGGTTGACTTCTTATGAGAGTGCAAGGATTTACAAGGAGAAGAGCCAGATGTGGCATGCAAAAAGAATCAGGTTCAGAATCCTCGAAGAAGGGAACAAGGTGCTTCTTTTCAACTCCAGGTTGAATCTCTTCCCTGGCAAGTTGAAGTCTAGATGGTCTGGTCCTTTCACCATCGTCAAAGTATATCCCCATGGAGCAATTGATTTAAAAGATGAAGAGTCAGGCAGGGAATTCAAGGTGAATGGTGGGCGAATAAAAATTTATCACGGTGGAGTCTTCAATAGAGAGAAGACTACCACTACCCTGCGTGATGCTTGATGAGTTCAGGTAACACTAGTATCTCTCTTACTTGTGTCTGCAGGTTGAGTGAAACTAGTTCAGTTTGTAAATATTTCTTTTCTGCTTTAATTTTAGTTGTTATCATTCGGTATTTACCTGTCTTTAGCTATTAGTTCAGAGAAGAAGATTGCTCTTGAATGAGAAGTTTGGGGGTGTTCAGAGGGTGCTAGCTACATGCTACAACATGGTACCTATGCAATAACGGTCATATTTTAACCGAGTTTTTACTTAAAGCGCACAGTTACCCGACACCAGCGGGTCCATGCTGATAGGATGACCCGTCTTTGCAACTATATGGCAGAGCGAGATGCCGTGCTCCAGAGGTACTGCATGCGTTTGCCTGACTTCCCTCCGCTCCTGCGCACATCTTGGGATGCTGATGCTGACCCAGAAGACTGATCGCCAACTGGTTACCTTGAACCTCAAACACTCTTTAATTTTGCTCAAACTTACTTTTATTTCCTACTGAACATCTTTTCCGTTTTGTTTGATGTGTGTTGTTTTGGTTGGTTTGTTTTGATTGTCATGTTGGTGAATGTGATTTATATTTCTTATTTGTTGCTCGTGTCTTGTCTCCATGGTGTGTTTGCTGAGAATGACTCGTGTCTCATGCATCAATCTTATGCTCGATGATGAGAATGTCCCTTGCAACTATTAGCTTGTGGCCATACTCATTTGCAACACGACAATAATCTCAACATTTCTTCTATATGTTTTAGCTCGAATTATTTCCAAGCAACTCATCTAATTTCCATGCTAGAGCATGTGTATATCATGCTTAATAATATAAAAAAAAAACCATGTTTTGATGATCAAGTTTATTGGGTGCACATTCCTTTTCTTTGCTTTACAGAGGATTGTGAGAATTCACCTCCTTTTGAATTTGTGTTTGCCTTGAGGCGAAATTTAGTGTTCTAATTTTAATTGGATATGACGAAGGCCATCTTTCTTATTCCTAGCCTCGGTCTTATGCGACCGCCCTTATATGTAATTTATCCCTAGTTCCCATTTTGTGCCTTTTGCCGTGTCTTTGTTCTCTTCCTGACTTATACTTAGCCTTATGTCCGTTTTGTTGTTATTTTTGCTTGCACCCTCTTGAGCATTCTTAGGTTTTTCTTTTAACATTGGGGACAATGTTATGTTCTAAGTTTGGGGTGTGTGAGGGTGCCGTGCGAATAATGTATATAATGAAAGTGTATGAGTCCCCAAAAAAAAAAGAAAAAAAGAGAAAAAGAAAGGACGAAAAGCTACAGTGCTTGCTGATTGATTGCTACAACAAGCAGTTAGCATAAGTAAGCTGATTTGTTCTACAAAAAAAAATTATGTACCACTGGGAAAGTTCAGATAATAAAGGAAGGGGAGGAGTCTTGCTAGGGATGATAGGTACTACTTTGGGTATAGAATAAAGAAGGCCTATGAATGCTCAATTATTTAGTCACTTGATCCAAAATTTTCCAGCCTTTAACCCTAGTCTAACATTACAAGCCGAAAAGTCCTTCCGATCCTTTGATTTTAGAACACCTTAGTGGACAGGGTTACATTTAATTCATTATGGAGAAAAGAAAAGTGAGTTCAATGAGCATGATGGTTTATGCATTGAAGGGCGTGTGGAACTTGTATGGCTTGAGTCATTGTACTTTTGAAATAAGCTAGCATGGGACTGAAATAAATGAGTCGGAGGAATGTTCTTGCTAAACCATTTTGAATTATGAAGAGATGAAATGTTGTGAAGCTTATGGTATGTGACTTTAGCTGGACCTTCCGTGTTGATGAGAGCAATAATGAGTTGTTCCGAGCATTGAGTTGTTCTTCAGTTTGTTTTGTTGAGTCTGTGTGATTTTGTTTACTCGGGGACGAGTAAAGGTTCAAGTTTGGGGGTGTGATAACTCTCTTAGGAGAGTTATATTTATGCTTGTGAATTAATAAATTTGAAGTCCTCGAGTCTTGTTTGAGTCCAATTTAGGGGTAAATAAGCATGTGAATGCATAGTTAGTTGTTGGGAAATCTGTCTAAGGTTTCCTCCCTCAGTAGCTTCTTTGTATAGATTGTAGTTTTGGTGGATCAAATCCTAAGTCCTACCAGCGTCAGTTGTCTCTAGATAGCTCTAGATCTGGTCTTAAATGTAAAGTCCTGTTTAGGTCTTTGAGTTGTAAGTCGCAGCTGATCAAGACTCGTGCTGACACTGTTCACCAGCATGAGAAGCGCTTATGACTGGGTACTATTCACCAGTTGGGAAGGGTTTCATCAGCAGGCGGCTGACAAAGACTCGTGCTGACACTGTTCACCAGCATGAGAAGCGCTTATGACAGGGTACTATTCACCAGTTGGGAAGGGTTTCATCAGCAGGCGGCTGACAAATCTTACCAGCAGAATACGTGTTCTTGCTTACACTATTCACCAGCGGTGATTTCACCAGTCATGGGAGATTCCAAGAAGAATTAACATCCAGACATTTGGTAGACTTAGATTATGCCAGGGCAAGTCACCAGCAGAGACTGCCAGCACAAGATCACCAGAATGAACTACCAGTCAGATGTTACCAGCAGAATTCCAGATTCTCTCTCCCAGCGCCGTAGAGACAAAAAGAAGATTCGTTGAGGAATCGACTGACAAAGTATGACTTTAAGGAAGGGAATACCTTAAAGTCTATCTATCACAAGACACCAGTCTTATTCCTCGGACTGACTAATAAAGCCGTTCTGACACAAAGAGATCTGTGTCAGATAAAGCGGTCAAAGGTATGGATCCTTTCCGGAAAAACATACCTACCGCCGTCAGAAGGACATCCCAGGTCTGACACCTTTCCGGATGAGTCCAAACGGCTAGAAAGTTTGAATCAGATCCCGCATCTATAAATACATCGGAACCGTCAACATTCAATACCCCTGAAAGACCGAAATTCTTACGCACGAACTAGCAAAAACGCTGTCAAAATACTTATAGAACTTTCGAGGCTTTCCATAAGCTTTCCGTGTGTTGATTTATCAAACACGAGACTTCAAGTTTTACACTTGTAAGTTAAAGATCTCATTAGGTGTTCTTTCTCTTCCGAGAGAGTTCACAGCAGCTCCTGTGCATCCTAGCACTTGAGTTATTACGGGCGTACCTTGCCGTAGTGAGATTTACGTTCTTGGGAGAACTAAAACACCCAGTTAGCTGAGGAGGTTGAAGTGACGTGCTCGCACTCCGCCAGCTGAGAAGAGTTGAAGAGGGAACCAGGACCGGGAGCGGTTGATCTAGTGAACTGGTGGACAAGGCATTCACCAGCTAGAGATAGATCGTAGGACACCTGTAACCGATTACTCTTAGTGGAATTTCCAGTGCTTCGACTGGAGAGTGGACGTAGATCGATTGATCGAACCACTATAAAAATCCTTTTGTTATTTATCAGCTTTCTGCTCTTCAGTCATATTTTAAACCCAGCACTCAAGTGTTGGAGTATATTCTGAAACTGATAGATAACTGTGCAAACAAGGCTAAATATTCTAAGTTTTGATACACCAGCTGACAGGTCCCAGTCAGCGGTGTAACCAGCGTGCAAGAAAACATTTACTTTATCATTATTTCCGCTGCTAACGTTCATACTCTGAAAATCGGGACCAACATTAGTGTCTAGTGAGTCATTGTTGCAAATTAATCACTTTTCGGTCTATTTTTAGCACTAAAAGTGCAGGAAACAATAAGAGGCAAAAATCTAATGGAACGTGCATGCTGAGCTAGAGTCTGAGAACGTGTTGTAGCATGCTGGGTATTCCTGAGAGAGAGAAAAAATGGGGAAAGAGAAAATCCTGAATTGGGTTATCTGCCAAATGCTGACAAGGACATGATAAAGCTTGGCTGAGCTGGATAGTGAAGGAACCTGGATTTGTTGCCACCTAGGCAGGGACAATTAAGGCATCACAGCTTTAATTGTGGAAACCTAGAAAGATATTCTTCTAGAATATTGGAGCCCACATATAAAAGGAAATATCAGCTCATTTCAGTGGGGGTGCGTGATTTAAAGAGCAATACAACAGTTTTGGAGAAAAAGAAAATATCAGGCACCAAGGAGTGGAGCTAGAGAATGGCCGAAGGAGGAATCCTGAGGACACCATTGCGGGATTGAAGGAATTCATCCCCAGCTATCTCTGTTTGCAGTTTTAAATCATTTCTTATGTTTAGATTTAAAGACATTTCAGCTATGTTTTGTTTATTTCTAGCCATGAGCTAAATATTCTAGACTTGGGTTGTTGATCTCTTGTTGGATTGGTGTTATGTTTTGGATTCCTTGTTAATCTATCAATTCTGGGTGTTTAACATTCCTATCTTACTCTGTCTGGCCATCTTAGTTAAGATATATTTCTTTTCATGTTTGGAAAAGCATGTTTAGGAGAGAGCCTTGAATTGAGCTAAGTCTAGCCATTGGAAAATGTGTGGATTTAGTGTGCTTTATGAATCTGTCTTATTGTGAGCTGGGTTTTGTCTAATCTAGCATAGGAATATGTGGATTGGTCATTACCTCAAGTATTCTTGATAGTCTGGAAGGACTGGAGAGTACTTCAGAGATTCAGCACTAGAATATAAACTAGGATCCATGTTGTAGCATCTTTCCAGCACGTAGAGTCAGCAACCTGAGTTACCTTTTATAACTGAAACTTTAATTTGTCCTGTTCGTGTGTGGGCTTAAACTTGCCATTGTCTTGTTTATGTTAAGTCATTTATTTTGCATTAGGAATAGATTCAACCACAAATTGATTAAACCCCTGCTGTAAGTTGATTGTGTGCACGAATCTTCACAAAAGGCATTCCTCGTGGGATCGACTCTAGATACTCCTAGATATTACTTGACAGTGTATGCTTGCACTTTATTGTTGCACACGTTGCACACGTATCACCTTGACAGGTCAATGTCGACTCGAGGGTCGACGCTGATTGTTGTTGGCCATCTTTTGGAAGAATTCCATGGCCTTCTTTCCGCTTTTCGTCATGAAGGTGTCACCTAGTGTGGTATCCACCAACTCAACGGTCCTATCATTGAGCCCTTCGTAGAATGCTTCTGCTTGCTCTCCTGGGGGAAGACCATGTCCTGGGCAAGATCTCAGTAACTCCTTGTAACGCTCCTACGCTTCGTAGAAGCTTTCGTTAGATCTTTGAGCAAACTGAATGATCTCCTTCCTTCTCTGCCTGATGACGTTCAGAGGGAAGAAGATTTCTAGGAATTGATTCCGTAGCTCCGTCCATGTACTGATACTCCCCTTGTCCAGTGCAGTAAACCAAGATTGTGCCTGATCCCGCATAGAGAATGCGAACAGACGCATTTGGATGGCACTCTTGCTGACCCCTCCGATCTTGACAGTATTGCAGAGCATTAGAAATTTGTCGAGATGTGCATATGGATCCTCAGTCGCTCTTCTACTGAATTGGTTCTGTTGCACCATTTGCACCGATCCGGTCTTCAGCTCGAAGTTATTGGCATTAATGCCAATTCTGAAGTATGTCTCTTTGAACTGAGGTCGATACCACTTTTGCATGGCTTCCTCTTCCTCGTCATCATCTGACTCCCCTGGCTGATCCTGATCTTATTCATCTTCATCCTCAAGAATATCTTTAAATAGTGGGTTGCGGCGAAGATGCCGATTATTCTGATTGTTCCTCTCAAGGTTCAGCTGCTGAAGTTGTGCCCTCATGGCTTGAACTTCTCGGACAAGCGCGGCTTGCTACTCCGGAGTTAGTACCGGTGGAGGCAGTTGTTCAACTGGTGGTGGCACATTGTCTGGCGGTAGCACGTTGTCCACCATCGTTTGGTTACTCGAGCTTCCTTGTTCTTGCCTCTTCCTTCGGTTCTTTCGGCAAGTAGCTTCAATTTCTGGATCGTAGTCTAACAGGTCTTTTCCTTTAGCTCTTGTACTCATGCACTACCTGTACAGCAAAGGAGGTAGTGAAGTGAAACTGAAAATAAACCCAAATGAAACAAAACTAAAAAAAACTAAAAATTTGGAAAAACGTTCCTATGTCGATCGACGTGGAAACAAAATCTGCGTCAATCGATGCGATATGTATGTCGATCGATGCAAAACAAAAATTTACGAAAATTTACTGAATGTACGAAATTACAACCTAAATCAGTATCTTGATCACAGAATTAATAGTAAGATAATTTCTATTCATTTCCCGGCAACGGTGCCAAAATTTGATCGTTAAAATTATTTACTAGCGACTTAGCAAAGCTAATAATATAGCGGCAAATAAAGTTATCAAATCTCAGGGGAAAGAAATAACGAAAAACCTAAAGAACTAAAACATAGTTTCATGAAATACTGGTTAGGAAAATCAAATTTTGGTTTTGGTAGTTTTTGAAAATTAAACTAATCTTGCAATTTGCAATTCAAACAGAAAAGAAAATAACTTGACGAATTCAGATATGAGAAGCATAGATTCCAGGGATATCTACCTATCAAGTATTACATGTATGAATAAATCGATCAATTCCCAATTTAATTCATATTCGTAGTGAAACATCAGAAAAGTATTATGAATTTCTTTGTTGGACAATTCACAAAATTGATTAATTAATTATCTCTCTCCTTTCGGTCTCAAGACTAATTAATTAACTCCAAAACCCTACGGATCTATTCCTATAATCTATTTCCTTCTTTTCAGACAAGTAATCAGTTTATATTGTAAAAACTCTTTCCATTGAAAACTATCGTTGTTAAGTCTCTAATTCTCAACTAATTAATCCTAAGATGTGGCCAGCAACTCAAGATTACAAATAAGCATAGAAATCACAAACTACTATGGGAAAGGAAAATTAATTCAGTTAATCAAACATGTAAACTTGATAGTTTGAAACCCTAGAATCTGAAAAGGAGTTTAGTTACACATATTCATGGTAGAAATCATCAAAGATAAATAAAACTTGAATTGCATAAAAAACTGGGTGTAGAAGTCTTCCCACAAAAATCTGTCTTCAATCATAAAACATAAAAACTACTTGAAATCTCTAAAAACTTGAACTCTGGAATCATACATATTAAAAATCAAAATTAAATGGTTGTATATAGTGGTGATAGATATATCATACAGTATCTAGGATTAGATCTAACTAAATTTTTAAATCTGGATCGAATTAGGATTTCCCAGATCCACGTCGATTGATGCGGGATTTGCGTTGATCGATGCACTTGAATGGGCCGCATCAATCGACGTGGACATGGCTTCCGCGGTCTGCATCGATCTCCCCTTCAAGCTGATGGGTTTTGTATACTGAAAGCATTTATTATAATGAGTATACAACGGTTTATTTCTCCTATCTGTTAACAATCTTACATGTATGAACAATGGTATCCTCTTGTCTCACCGATAGGGACGATCATACGGCGTGTTGTAGATTGCAGAAGACAGTATTATCACTTGACCTAGTGAGACATAAACCTGATCACAGCCGAGACAGAGTATGTGGATACGTCTGTCCGGATGGCTGCGGCATTGTCGGAATAAGTAGTCTGTCTTGATTACTTGACATGCTGGTATGCAGAGGTGGCGTATTGATGGACTGCAGTGAGATATATTCGTCTGTCTGACATCAGCGAATACAAGATCTCGTTATATTGATTGATTCAAAACCCTAACGAAGGTTCAGGGGTTTACACGGGTCGACTTTGCTTTGACTTGCCATGGTGGAGAGCCTAAGTAACGTGCTCGTATATCCGCATCTTGGGTAACAGCAGTTCGTGTAGTACCGCCTGAGACTGGGTTTAGGTAACCATATCCGAGTAATAGGATGGGGACATTCCCTGAGGAGCTCAATAACATTCATCGTGTCAAAGTCCTGCAGGCTGATTAAGTTCAGGCACGAGTGATAAGGATTGAGTGGTACCACTCAGGAATAATAAGATATTAATTAATTGTAGTTAGAGCTTGTCAGAGGCTCCGATTAATTAATTGATGTCCGTTAACCTTAAATATTGGGATTCTCAATTAATGCAGCTCGTTCTCATAACGTGGTAATAAAGGGGTAGGTCAGTATTAATTATGTGGTGAAAAAGAATTAATATTAATTAATTAATTGTGTCCTGGGTTGTGGACATGGGAATTAATTAATTTATAGGCCCACTTTATTATTTGCATTAGGTCCCAGGTCTGGCCCAAATAAATATGATGAATTGAGCCTAGGAGCCCATTAGGGATAAAACCCTAGGTCTATAAATAGATAGCTCTCTCTCATAAGTCATAACAGAGTTGAAAAACCCTAAACCTAAGAGAGAGAGAGAGAGAGGCTCCGTTTTTGGGAGAAAGAGGAGGAGAATTTTGATTCTGGTCCTGCTCAAGCCACAGATCTACGGAGTCCTCACCAGTAGTAGATCTGAACAGCATTGGGACACAGCCCTGAAGATCTGATCTGGAGAACAAAAATCCTATTTCTTTTCTTTCTATTTTTTGAATTTATCTAGAAATTAGATTGCTAATTTCTACTTTTGCAGATAAAATCGGATTGCGTGGTTGAATTCAAGTTGGAAATTCAAACGCAAAAGATCGGTTCAGACTCGATGGAATTACGGTAATTCTCAATCCACAATATTGTATTAAATTCATAGGAGCATGCTAGGGTTTATCTTGTATTTAATTATGTACAATACCCATAAATCGATCCGGTTCAATTTGGTTTTGGTGATTCGGTTCACGGGAAAACCCTACAATTGGTATCAGAGCTAGGTTCTTAATTTATGGCTCTTTTGTGTATAATTAAATTCAATATGCATGTATGTATGAATTTATTGTTGTGGATAGTTTTTGTTCCTCGTGGCAACCCGTGTGATTCAGCCCGCGGTGGTTTATCCGTGTAGGGCTGAATTATTTTTGTAAAATCACGAGAAAATTCCGTGATTAGTGTAGATTTGAAAATTGTAATAGAATAGTTGTTCTATAATTTTTCAAATTTATTTGGAGGGGTCGAGGACGGAGAACGAAGACGGAGCCAACGAAGGGCGGTGCACAAGGGCGGCAGGAGGCCGCGCGCGCATGCAGCCGCGGGCGGCGGCGCAGGGGCTGCGCACGGCGCGGGCGACGATGCAAGGCAGCGCACGTCGCGGGCAGTCAGGCGGCGGGCGCACGGCAGCGGCAGCAGCGCGGTGTGCGCGCGTGAGCGTGCAAGGCGAGCGCGCGCGGCGGCGGCCGGTGGCAGGGGGCGGCAGCGAAGGTGGCTGTCGTCGGCTGCTGTTGTCCCTGCGGTGGTGGCTCATGTTTTGGTGGTTTGTGCAATCCTGTGTAAACCCTAGGGTTTGCATTAGGGTTAGGGCAAATCATTAGATCACAAAGGCCTAAATCCCAAAAGATTTGGAGGCCCTTAAAGATTTGAAAAAGATTTGGAATTATCCAAATTAGATTCAAATTCAAATTGTAATAGATAGAATTTATTTTTCTATTTTTGGGGCCACGAGGAATTTTTGTTTGCCTTAATTGTCCTCGTATGATATGTGATTTATTTATGTGCGCAATTAAGCATGTGTAGATAATAAGAAAAGCATGATTTATCGCTTTTATTATTTACAGCTTTCCAAGCATGCTTATGTGATTAATTTCTTGTTGGATTATATTTTGGGAATTTTTGGGCTTGTATTATTACATGCAAAAATTTGGGAAATATAATGACAAAGAAATTATTTGTGCGCATAAAGAAACCTTTTAAAGTAAAATACTAAGCAGATTTTTTAATTAAAATCAATAGACCTCCACAAAGCAGTCCTAGGCTGTAAGTGTATCTCTTGTTCTAGTAAACGTCTACGAGTGTAGCTTGCTAGTTCCTAGAAGTGCATGGGTACGGTTGTTGGGATTTCTAGACAAACTATTTAAATCATGTGAATAGTGGGAGGGTTTTGCGTAAACGTCTACGAGTGTAGCTTGCGTAGATCTCTTTCACAAGTATTCTAGGATTGATTTAAATTATAGATAACAAAAGCTTTAAGGGTTGTGCGGTATGGTTACGTGCCATGCTAAACTGTCTCTTTTGGCCGGAGTTAAATTTGTGGCTAATTGCTTAGAAGCATCTTAGAATATAATGCAAGAATTGCATCCCTGTTCTTGAGAGATGGCTTGGTCTAAGATTTTCACTAATTATTAATTTCTAGTGCCAAAAGCTTCCTGACATGGTAGTGAAATTAAATGGATTGGGGCTTAAAACCCGCACTTCTGGTTGAGGGTGACATCGTAAACGTCTACGAGTGTAGCTTGCGGTGGGAACTCTTGGGCAATTAGTGGAAAACATTTGTATTTGATTTATTAAAAGGTTTTCAATGCATTTGTTTTTGAAGTTCTACATGTATGTTCTTATTTAAGATTCTTTATTGTTTCAGATATGTCTATGTCTACTGTCGATCATTTACTTGCTCTCAATCCTCTAACTGGTCCAAACTTTCCTGAATGGAGTTTCTGCATCAAACACATCCTTTTATCTGAAAAATAAAGCACATGTTCTTTACATGGATCCACTGTTGCGCTCTTAAAGAGGAGTGTGCGAGCTTGAGCTTGAATTCTATGAAAGATGGGAGGATGCTGATGAGTTTGCCTTCTGGCTCATCACATGTTCCTTGTCTAGAGAATTAAGGCATAATAAGTATGAGCACCTCGAAAGGGCTGGAGAGCTTTGGAAGGAACTCTCGATAGCCTTTGGCAAAGTGGAGCGAACTATTAACTGTAAGCTTGTGCACAATCTTGTGTGCAAGAAGATGGTTGAGGATAGTTCAGTGACTACGCACATGATGTCTATGATTGACCTCATGAGACAATTTACTATGCGGGGTGGTAATATCAATGCGCAAGGCGAGATTGATATTATCCTGAATTCTCTTCCGGAATCCTATTATGACTTTAAGGTGGCTGCTGCTGCAAAGGGAGAGTATGCTCTGCATGAGCTGCTTGAGGACCTTGTAGTAGAGCAATCCACCATGCGAGCACGGAAACCTGTTCTGTCTGGTTCTAGTACTGGTTCGACAACCTCTAAGGTTGGAGACGATGGTGCTGAGAGCAAGTTCAAGAAAACAGGCAGTGATAGCAAGTCTAGGAAGGGGAAGAGAGTCAAGGTCACTCGAAAGAAGAACGAGTGTGCTAGATGCGGAAAGGTAGATTGTCCGAATGCTAAGGGACAAGGTATGTCATTTGCATTTGTAACAGAAACATGTTTAGCATCGATTTCTACTCATTCGTGGGTAGTGGATACTGGAGCTACTGATCATGTTTGTTACATTTTGCAGGGGTTCACACCGAGGAGGGTGCTGAAGAATGACGAGGTTACCATCACGATGGGGAACGCAGCACAAGTGAGTGCAGCTGCCATTGGAGATTTCACCTTGTACTTTGATGATTCAGTTTTAACTTTGAGAGATGTTTTGTACGTGCCGGATTTTCGGCGAAACCTTATTTCAGTTTCAAAACTGTATGTTGATGGATATTCAATTAATTTTGATAGTGGTGTTTCTATCATTGGTAATAACGGTGTTACCTGTCGTGGAATGCTGAATAATTCTCTCTATGTGGTTAACTATAATCATAAGTCTTCCGCAAGTATTGCATGTAATTCATCCGTTATTGATAATCCTAGAAAGAGAAAACTTACTTCTTCTGATGAGGATCTTACATATCTCTAGCACTTGAGACTGGGTCACATCAGCTTGAAGCGAATTCAGAGACTTGCAGATGACGGTACATTGGACTTAGTCCGGGCTGTACCTTATGAAGTCTGTGAATCCTGCATCGAGGGCAAGATGTCAACTAGGCCTTTCAAGGCTAGTCAGTCTCGAGCAGAGGAAGTGTTGGAATTGATCCATTCTGACTTATGTGGACCAATGTCCACGCAGGCTCATAGAGGGTACGAGTACTTCGTCACTTTCATTGATGATTACTCAAGGTACGGATACGTTTACCTGCTTCGCTACAAGTCTGAATGCTTTGAGAAATTCAAAGAGTTCAAGGTTGAGGTAGAAAAGAAGGTTGGGAAAACTATCAAGTCATTGCGATCTGACCGAGGTGGCGAATACCTCGGTAACGAGTTCCTGCAATATTTGTCAGAAAATGGGATTACATCCCAGTGGACTGCACCGGGTACTCCCCAGCAAAACGGTGTAGTTGAAAGAAGAAATAGGACTCTTCTAGAGATGGTAAGATCAATGATGAGTTATGCAAACTTACCAATTTCGTTTTAGGGCTACGCATTAGAGACAGCAGCTTATGTGCTTAATGTGGTGCCTTCTAAATCAGTTCCTAAGACGCCTTTTGAGCTCTTCCTTGGTCGCAAACCTAGTTTGTGCAAGTTTAGAGTATGGGGATGTCCGGCACACGTACTGTCGAAGGAACCTGATAAGTTAGAAAGCAGGTCAAAAGTAATGTTGTTCATAGGGTATCCCAGGCAAACGAAAGGTGGTTACTTTTACTGTCCTGAGAGTCAAAGAGTCGTTGTTAGCACCAACACTAGATTCTTGGAGGACGAGTATGTGAGTAATCACAAGTCAAGGAGTGATATCGTTCTTCAAGAAATTGAGAGCGAGAATGCAATTCTAAGGGAAGGGGAACGTGTAGATGTGGGTGCACCTGCGAGAGGTACAGCACCACAGACACGTTCTTCAGTGCAAGGTGCAGGACCACAAGTTACTGCACCTGAAACTGACACAGCACTGATACCTCGTCGTAGTGGGAGAGTTATTTTCCAGTCAGAAAGGTACATGTTCGTGGGTGAGTCTTCGGACTTGAGCCCGGAAGACGGACATGAGGACTCTGACCCACTGACTTACGAAGAGGCAGTGCAGGACAAGGATGTTGCCAAATGGCGTGTCGCCACGGATTCTAAAATAGAATCCATAACTGCTATGGATGTATACCAGAAAACTGATTTGCCGGATGGCTTTAGGGCCATAGGGTGCAAATGGGTATACAAGAGAAAGACAGGGGCGGATGGAAATATCACGGCTTTTAAAGCCAGGCTGGTGGCAAATGGTTATAGTCAGAAAGAGGGCATTGACTATGACGAATCCTTTTCACCCGTAGCCATGCTCAAATCCATCCGGATACTCCTTGTCATAGTTGCGCATATGGACCTCGAGATCTGGCAGATGGATGTTAAAACCACTTTTCTAAACGGTTACCTTGAAGAAGGTAGGGACATCTATATGCAGCAACCCGAGGGTTACATAAGCAAGGGCGAAGAACATTTTGTCTGGAAGCTTAGGAAGTCCTTGTATGGACTTAAGCAAGCTTCAAGGTCGTGGAACTTACGTTCCAACGATTTGATTAAATCCTATGGATTTGCACAGTTGGAAAATGAAAGTTGTGTTTATCGACTTTGTGTCAATGGGAGCGTGGTCTTCCTTGCACTTTACGTTGATGACATACTCCTATTAGGAAACAATGAGGGAGTGATGTCCGAAATCAAAGCTTGGTTATCCGAACAGTTCCAAATGAAGGATCTGGGAGAAGCTGGCTACATTCTTGGGATTAAGGTCTTACGAGATCGTAAGAGAAGAATGTTGAGCTTATCCCAGGCATCCTATGTGGATACTGTGATTGCCCGGTTCAGCATGCAACTCGCCAAGAAAGGCTTGCTACCTTTCAGACATGGCGTTCATCTTTCTAGTGGGCAGTGTCCTCAGACACAGCAGGAGAAAGATGAGATGAGTCTTGTACCATATGCTTCGGCTGTGGGTAGCCTCATGTATGCGATGTTGTGTACCAGGCCAGATATCTGTTATGTCGTTGGCATGGTAGCAAGATATCAGTCTAACCCTGGACAGGCGCACTGGACTGCTGTAAAGCACATCCTCAAGTATTTGAAAAGAACTAGGAATTTCTGCCTAGTTTATCAATGTGAGGATTTGTGCCCTGTGGGTTATACGGACTCGGATTTCTAAGGGGACCAGGATGAGAAGAAATCGACCTCAGGATATGTGTTTACCCTGGGAGGTCCAGGATGAGAAGAAATCGACCTCAGGATATGTGTTTACCCTCAAAGCAGAAATGCATTGCTGACTCCACCATGGAGGCGGAATATGTCGCCGCCTCCGACGCCTCGAAAGAGGGGGTATGGCTCCGGAACTACCTTTTAGAGTTGGGCGTGATCCCGAGTTTGCCGAGGAGCATCACAATTTATTGTGATAACTCTGGTGCAGTGGCAAACTCAAAGGAACCGCGGTCTCACAGGGCAAGCAAACACGTAGAGAGAAAGTACCATATCATACGAGAAATCGTATCGAGGGGCGATGTGCTGATTAAGAAGATTGACACTGTTGACAATCTTGCTGATCCATTTACAAAGAGCTTGCTGATACGTGCGTAAAATGACCCATATTTTGATATGTGAACATGCTTGTTTGTGGTTATTTTACTCCCGTATCATATGTTTTTGTCTTATTTTGTTTGTGTTTTCGTGTTTTGTGTGTTTGACTTGTGTAGGAT